>JADRCD010194637.1:5000-10905 GCA_019843815.1 Montemys delectorum | reverse complement strand
AAAAAAAAAAAAAAAAAAAAGACCACTTGAAAATGGAGTAGAGTGTGAAAGTTACAAAACTCTGATGATAGCCATAAGAATAAACATTTATGATCTCATGGACATGAAACTATAAACCAGAGAAAGCTGACCTGCAGTGACAGAAAGCAAAGCTATGGTAAAGCTGGGACAAGGGGCAGAGTGACAGGATCACCAAACCTTTTTGAGATGACAGGCATGTTTTGCATATTTACTGGGATCAGGTAACAGGTACATGTTCCTTAGACTTTTACTCTTGCTCTTGTGATAGCGAATAAACTCTTCTGGGCAAGATCTTCAGTCGAGAAACTCCCAGTCTGTTATCTGTATCTTTATGTTTCGTTTTTATTGTCATTTGTTATGTTGTGTTTTAACTTAAGACTCATTTACCTACCTATTTGTCCACAAGTGACCTTACTTTTATAAACTGCCAACTCTTATTCTTGTATTTCTTCTTGTCATAGGAAACTTCAGAATGCCAGACAGAATCTTGCAGGTTATCCTAGAAGCCTCACTCTCCCTAACAGCCAACTGGTTGCTAAACCCTATTCATTGTACTTCTTGCTATATTTTTATATAATCCACCTTTTTGCTGGTAAGATTCAAACTGAGGGTAAGATGAAGCCTATTTCCCATTGTTTATTTGAGAAGAGGGAACTCTGACATGCTCACCATGGTGTACTCTGGTTATTGAGTACAAGGAATAATAATCAACAGAAACTATCAAATAGTTAAGTTCAGGATCTCAAATATCAGAGACAGAAACATGCTGGAGATGTAGCACAGGTTTGAGATCCCTTGGGAATATGGTGGTTTAGTTCACAATGGTTTGAAGACTTACTGGTGACCATAGAAGCCCACAAGCTTCTGTTTCCCAGTAGCGAAGGTTGACCGCTAATATCAGGAATTTAAGAAAATGAATGGAACTGTGAAAGACTTGTGTTGGAGAACTAAGTTAGAGGAATGAGAAGGGATTTTGTGGCACAGCTCTAGAAATGGCATGAAAAGGAGTCGTAAGAACCAGATGGGAGGGGCCAATTCCCACCAAAGGACTTGGGATGTATTTCGGTGGCTGTCTTGGAAGGAGAGAGAAGAGAAGCCAAACAGGCTCTGACTCTGATAACCCTGGAGTTCAGATGTCATGAAATGGGAGGCCACAACAAGAACAGAGTGCAAATGTGAAACAGAAAGATTAAAAACCTGTGAGAATTTAAAATCTTGGTTCTTACTGTGGTACAAGCCCAAAATAAGAACAATTTTTAGACATTGGATTTCATTGTAATAAGGCTGTACTTCAATGACCCTCACATCACCAAAGGATTTTACCTCCCTAGTAGCTAAGCTAAGAGTTGACAGTTCTGCTGTGCCAAGGAATGAATTGTAGGCACGGTTTTTGGATACAGACTTCCTGCTATGGTCAAAGCTATTTGACTTGAGTGAGTGACTTTATTCTCAGCCCACAGAGAACAGGTTACGTTCATTTAAGAAATGGTGTATGTATTAAGATGATCTATCCATAAAGTCATTCACCAACTGTTTCAATGAACAATGGTTCTGCTTTGAGGGTGGCACAGACATTAGGTGAGGGTAAGAACTGGTTCATTGGCTGTGATAATTTGGAAAAACATTCATCTCCGAGAAAGAGTAACTTATAAAGTCCTCTTCTTCAAACTTGATGCAAGAGTTACAAACGTCAAGCCAAGCATTCAGTCTCACTCTTTGTTGTTCTCTTACAACCTACCTCCCTAGTTAATCGTCTGTTTCTTTTGGGTATATAAATACTTTTGAAATATATAAGCTGTTCTGAAAGCCATAAGTACAAGACAAACAAACAAACAGACTTTATGCATTTATGTTCATTTAAGAAAATACTAGTAGTGATGTATTATTTTGAAATATACAGTTAATAAGTTTGGAGTTATTTAAAACTTATATTGAGAAAAATGTATTTTCACTACTGCTGCCAACAAGCATCTACATAGACTGTTAAATTGATTGTTGTTTTATATCAAACAACTTTTATAATACTTATTTTTATTGTTATAATATTTTATAAATTTTAAGGAATATGACAAAAAAGATATTGTAGGTATTGAAGGGGGGTCTCTGGGAGGAGTTGGGTACAAAAGGGAAACAAGAATGAGATTTAATTCTATTTACTTAAAATATGTTTTTAAATGTTAACAAATTCAGATACATTGAAATCATGTAACTTTTCTCATCATAATGCAATAAAAGTTTAAAAAAAAAAAAAAAACCTGTGAGAAGATGAACCCTGATGGGAAAATAGAAGCCCATGGTGGCACTGATAAATAAGAGCCATAGTCAACCACACAATGACCTATAACTTGGAGGCACTGATGGAAATTTCAGAAATTACAAGACCACCTAATTGTCTCCGGATCATAAGTGGCTTAGGGGTTACCAAGACCTTTCACTAAATATCCAGGTCATTTTTAAAGACTGAAATGATAGGAGCGAATAGTCATATCTTGGGGAAAGGAAAAGTTGTAAGCCAGAGGGTCACTAAAGAAGCCACTGAAATGGCTGATCTATGAGTTGAGGGGAAGAATTTTTATTGTAGAGAAGAGAGAAAGAATATTCATAGGCAAGAGTTCAGAGCAGAGAGAAAAAGAAGCAAACTGGACATGGCCAGGGCTATCTGTGAGAGAAGCCAGAATAGCAAGAGAGAGACTACCCAGAATAGCCTGGCCAGCAGGAGAAACCTTGTCATTATAGAGAGAACAAAGAGCTGGAGCTGGTGTCTTGGGGGAGGAGGGCCCCTGAACTGCATCTGTCTGGAAATTAGTATAGTGGTGAGAATAAGGGGAGGTGAAGAAGGTCAGGAGGATCCTGTGAGCTCTGAAATGCATGACAGGCACGTGTGGGTGTATGTCCATATGAGCGTGTGGGCATGTGTGTGTGTAGGGACTAAAGGAACCTACAGGCTAGCACGGGCTTGATATGCAGCCCCAGGTATATCCAGGAAAAGTATCCCTTTCTGACAGGTAGAAACCCATTTTCCAGGTGCCTGAGAAATGCTGATTGTAGGCTTTTAGCAATCCTGCTATAGTCCAGCTTGAGCTGAGCCAAGACTGTCCTTTCTAGACATAGGAACTGCCTTTTGGAGTCTGGTGAATTGCAGTTTCCTCTGGACCTGACAACAGTATGCTAAGAAGAGCCTGGGAGTGCAAGTCTTTATCCCCAGCACTTTGGAGGCACAGGCAGGAGACCTCTGAGAACTAAGTTCTAGGCCAGCCAGGGGTAAATAGTTAAGACTCTGACAAAAAAAAATATGTAGTAAAAAATATGTTAATATTAGAATAGTAGAAAAATATGTTAATTTGAGAGAATTAGAATTTTCCAGGAATTCTGGTAGAGCTAGAAGACAGACTCTGCTCCAAGCCCTGGCGTGGATGCTGGCTGTGGGTAGATGCTAGCTGTGGATGTGGTGGCTACTGCATGGATAAAGCAGCAGGGATTGGTCCTGGAAGGCTGGAGTTGATTGATGGGGGCAAGCAGAGACTGGTGAAACCTATTCCCATGTGTTTAAAAATCAGAAGGCCATTACAGTGTGTGGGGGTGTGAGGGTGGGTGTGTTTGTGTGTGTGTGTGTGTGTGTGAGAGAGAGAGAGAGAGAGAGAGAGAGAGAGAGAGAGAGAGAGAGAGAGGAGATGTGGGAAGTGTCTAATGGACTGAGATTTTGAGCCTAAAACTTTCTTTCTTTCGAAACTCCTTTTCTTACAGAATCAAGCAGGAAATGAGATCAGAAAAAAGGATATTTCTTGTTCTCTTAAAAATGAAAAAAAAAAAAAAAAAAAGGACTTGGAAGGAAGTCTCCAGAGAAGCAGAGTCATTTTTACCTGTGACAACTTCTTCACCTTGACAGTGTTTCTAGGGTCATTGGGGACATGAACTTCCTGCCATTCACATAGGTCACACTTGCCAGGAAAAGAATGCAATTAGTGTCCTTTATTGATGGGCCCACTGACTTACACTGAAACACAAATGTGGTCTCTGTGACCTTTTCCAGCTCTTACGTCTAAATGCTAATGAAATGGGAGTTGAGATTTAAGCTGTATTTTTTGTTTAATTAGATTTGTTTTAGCTGTTTTTTCTTCTTATTTTTCTTACTTAATTTTTTTAATCATAAGTAGAGGTCATGAAGATGGACAGGGAAGTTGGAGACTGTTACTGAGATCAGCCTGGGAACAGAAGCTGGGAGACACACAGAGAAAAAGCAAAAGGTTAGAAACAGACAACAGAAAGAGAAATCTCCCAATTTGTGAGAATTGGAAGTGTTATCCTAGAAATGTTAAGATATCTCCACCCACAGTAGATTTAAGTTCAATGTTGACTACAATGTCTAATTAGTAAGAATTTCTCAAAAATAAAGTAGAAAAAGTAATAGAAATACAAGGGGTGGGAAGTAGGGTTAGAGACAGAAGTCTCTAGCTCCCCCAAGACCCAGCACTAACTTTGCCTTCCTGGTAGCCAGGAAAATTGGGAGCCTTTGAATGGTTATAAGAAAGGAATCATGCCTAGCTCTTCTCCAAAGCTGTGCTTGAACTTAACACTGTCTCGAATCTCAAAGGACAAGAAAATTTAAAAAATAAATAAATACATTTAGGTAGACAGACATGAAAGTAGATATTTCACCTCTACCCCAAAGTATTTCTTCTCAAATCCTAAGATTAGAGTTCCCGTACAGGACTTTCCTACCATTTATAATCTATCTTGACTATTCTCGTGCAGAAAGTGGGGCTGGTCCTCTGTGCATTCGTGGGCCTTCATTCCAACTGGTGGATTATTACCAATAGTCAAGAACGATGTATGCTAGACTGGTAATAAATACTGAGGAAACCTTTGGGTGATTCAATAGACCACTTACTTACTGGGATGATTTTCCTGGATCCAGACCTCCAGCATGCAATGGGTTTTGGAATACTGAAAAAATGTAAATGTGATCTATAACATTTAAGGAGGAAAGACAAATGCTCGAGAGAATGGAAAAGACCGAGAGAGAGAGAGGAGAGAGAGAGAGAGACAGAGACAGAGAGAGACAGAGAGAGACAGAGAGAGACAGAGAGAGACAGAGACAGAGATCTAGTCAAGTAAAAGATGGGATGAGTAGAGAAGGGTAGGGATTGCAAGGGCAGATCAGAGAGGAACACACATTTTCATGGGTGGCGTGCCCCGGCTAGATGCTTGCTTTAGACTATGACTGTGGCAGCATTATGAGTGACGGATCTGTGGGGTTTGGAGACAAGGGAAATGCAGATGCATCTTCTGTGAGCCAAAGGAACACAGTGGCAGTGAGGACAGAGAGTAGATACACTGCAGTCACCTGGAGTAGATCTCTTGTCAGAATCCAGTGACTGATGGGAAGGGCTGCCAATCAGAAAAGAGTTAAGCACGGCACCTAAAATGTCTACCCAGGGAAACTGCTTATGTGGTATCTCTGTTCATTGACCTAGGGAATGTCTATGAAGAGACAGATTTCGATGCTAAGTATTACCCAAGATTTACAAATAGAGAAAAATTTGTCCCTGCCTGATTCCAATTCTATTTTCTATTTCTTATTTCCTTTATTGCGATGTTCTTAAGTGGCTTCACTTCAAATTTTTATTTAAAATAATTTGAAGGCCTAGCTTGCCAGATAGCCTTTATTTTAGCACCTCTGAAAAGTTTTATAAAAGTTTCATTTCAAATAAGCATAGATAGCCCAAAGCAAAGATTTTTTTCAGGAGTGTATGTGTGTTTGTGTGTGTGTGTGTGTGTGTGTGTGTGTGTATGTGTGTGTGTGTTCATCTCTTTAGTCTCACATCCCTTCACTCTTCCCTCCTTTTATAATTAAATGCTGCTAAGAGATCATGACAAGTCTTAA
>JADRCD010194633.1:0-28111 GCA_019843815.1 Montemys delectorum | reverse complement strand
TACATCTGTATTGGTCAGGTATTGTCAGAGCCTCTCAGGAGATAGCTATATGCTTGTCCTTCCTTCAGTCTCTGCTCCATAGTTAATCTCTGCCACTCCTTCTGTGTGTGTTTGGTTCCCCTTTTTAAGAAGGAATGAAATGAGACTAACTTCTTGAGTTCTTTGTATACATTGGATATTAGCCCTCTATCAGATATAGGGTTGGTAAAGATCTTTTCCCAATTTATTGGTTGCCATTTTGTCCTATTGACAGTGTCTTTTGCCTTACAGAAGCTTTGCAACTTTATGAGGCCCCATTTGTCAATTCTTGATCTTAGAGCAGAAGCTATTGGCATTCTCTTCAGGAAATTTTCCCCTGTGCCTATTTGCTCGAGGTTCTTCCCCACTTTATTTTCTATTAGTTTCAATGTATCTGGTTTGATGTGGAGGTCCCTGATCCACTTGGACTTGAGCTTTGTACAAGGAGAAAGGAATGGGTTGATTTGCATTTTTCTACATGTTGACCTCCAGTTGAGCCAGCACCATCTGTTGAAAATGCTGTCTTTTTTCCACTGTATGGTTTTAGCTCCTTTGTCAAAGATCAAGTGACTATAGGTGCATGGGTTCATTTCTGGGTCTTCAATTCTGTTCCATTGATCTACCTGCCTGTCACTGTACCAATGCCATGCATTTTTTATCACAATTGCTCTGTAGTACAGCTTAAGGTCCGGGATTGTGATTCCACCAGAAGTTCCTTTATTGTTGAGAATAGTTTTGGCTATCCTGGGTCTTTTGTTATTCCAGATGAATTTGCAAATTGCTCTTTCTAAGTCTGTGAAGGATTGAGTTGGAATTTTGATGGGGATTGCATTGAATCTGTTGATTCCCTTCAGTAAGATGGCCATTTTTACTATATTAATCCTGCCAATCCATGAGCATGGGAGATCTTTCCATCTTCTGAGATCTTCTTCGATTTCCTTCTTCAGAGACTTGAAGTTCTTGTCAAACAGATCTTTTACTTGCTTAGTTAGAGTTACACGGAGGTATTTTATATTATTTGTAACTATTGTGAAGGGTGTTGTTTCCCTAATTTCTTTCTCAGCCTGTTTATCCTTTGTGAGATCTTTTTTTTTTAATTAGAGGTTTTCTTTATTTACATGTCATACAGTATCTCCTTTCCCAGGTTCCCTTTCAAAAAAAAAAAAGAAAGAAAGAAAGAAAAGAAAAAATAAATAAAATAAAATAATAATAACAAAAAAAAAAAAAAAAAAACAAATCCCTGTTCCCTCCCACGACTCACCAGCCCACCCTCTCCCATTTCCTGGCCCTGGCATTCCCCTACACTGGGGCAAAGAGCCTTCACAGGGCCAAGGGCCTCTGCTATACATATGCTGCTGGAGCCATTAGTCCCACCATGTGAACTCTTTGGTTGGTGGTTTAGTCCCTGGGAGCTCTGAGGGTGCTAGGTAGTTCATATTGTTGTTCCTCCTAAGGGGCTGCAAACCCTTCAGCTCCTTGAGTCCTTTCTCTAGCTCCTTCATTGGGGACCCTGTACTCAGTTCAATGGATGCCTGTGAGCCTCTACTTCTGTATTAGTTGGATACTGTCAGAGCTTCTCAAGAGACAGATATATCAGGCTCCTGTCATCCAGCACTTGCTGGCATCCACAACAGTGTCTGGTTTGATGAGTGAATATGGGAAGGATTCCCAGGTGGAGCAGTCTCTGGATTGTCCTTCCTTCAGTCTCTGCTTCATAGTTTGTCTCTACAGCTCCTTCCATGGGTATTTTGTTCCCCCTTTGAAGCCAGAAACTGGAAACAACCCATCTGTCCCTCAACAGAGGAATGGATACAGAAAATGTGGTATATTTATACAATGGAGTACTACTCAGCTATTAAAAACAATGAATTTATGAAATTCGTAGGGAAATGGATGGATCTGGAGAATATCATCCTGAGTGAGGTAACCCAATCACAAAAGAACAGGCATGATATACACTCTCTGATAAGTGGATATTAGCCCAGAAATCAGAATACACAAAGTACAATCCACAAACCACACGAAATCCAAGAAAAAGGAAGACCAAAGTGTGGGTAAAAGAGAGATCTTTAAAGTGGTTTTTAAGGAAGACCTACAGAGTCTGGTTACCTCTTATGCTTTGGCTTTCCTTCCTAACCCCACAGCTCTAGCCAGATAGGCCTCTTAGTTACTTGAGCTTGTCTCTGGGCCTCTGCATTTGGTGTTTGTTCTTTTTACCTCACATGCGCCATCCCAGATCCCTGCATGGTTTGGTTCCTTATTTATTTCAGGTCTTTACAAAGTTGTCATTGTCTCAACAAAATCTTTCTTGGCCACCTTATCCAGACAGCTCCTGATACTTCTGAACTTGCTCTCTTCTCATTTGCAGATATTTCTCCCACAGTAGATATTCTATGTACATTTCTTACTGTCTGTCTTTTCTACTATATTGTTTGTTTGTTTTTACAATGTCCTGTCATTTTATAGGTAATTGTTGAGTTGATAAATTTCATCATATAACCTAGTTATTAAAATTTCCTTTAGATGTGCTCTTTCTTCTCTCAGCCTCTTAACCCCTCAGCTGCATGGCTACAGTTTCCTACTCACATTTTGCTCCCTGTTTCATTAAACACAAAAATTGGGGTAGGTTTTTCAAGCATGAGCATATTTTGTTATGCTATTTCTGATGCAGCCTAGAAATGATACAGTCTAGGGGTATGGATCTGGTTCGTTTTCTCTGCAAGTTAAAGAGCTGAAAGGCAGGAGACCCTGAAACTCAACAGGTGGCAACAGACAGAGCTCAGGTCCCACCTTCAGGATTTGCAGTTCAGAAAGGTGTTTCCTGGGGTTTGTACATACTTGCAGCTGACACACAGATAGACTCTATTCAAAGCAAAGGGGGAACTCAGGAAGATGAAACATCCAGTTTCTTTTCAAAGAAGAAAGCCTCCCTACTCTAGGGTTGGTCAGTTTGAAAGTAGCTATTGTTTATTAGCCCAGAACCAAGTGTGACCTAACTAGGCCTTAAACTTGTTGAGCCAGTCCATCATCAGGGGCCTGCTGGTGGGAGACAGAAGCCTACATAGCCTTTGTTTTAAGCTACTAGGCTTTTGTCTCAAGTCAGGAGGTTGAGGTAGAAACTAGCCATCCTGAAATTGGCTACCATTATTGCCTAGCCATGGCCCCTCTCCTTATCTGTTTGCCAGTCTCAAGCTTCCTATATAAGAATTAACTTAAGTACTGCTCAGTACCACATCAGAAATATGCATCAAACTGAAGTGAGAAGCCAGAATACAAGGACAAGTAAAACAGAGAACTCTGATTTCCCATTGTTGAGGATGTAGGTCAGTACATTCATTATGGAAAATGGCATAGAGATTCCTCAAAAACAGCGATGTCAAAACCAACAAAACACATCAAACCTAGAAATAGAACTACCACAGGCTCCCGCAGGCTCCCCGTGGAACTGATTTTGAGGAGACATGCTTATGGCTGTATTCATAGTCACCATGATTTGGAATCAACCTAGGTATCCATGAATGGACAAGTAGCTAAAGAAAACATGACTAACAATGGAATGATACTCAGTCATAAGAAAGGATGAAATTGTTCCATCAGCAGCAACAGGGACAGAGCTGGAAGGCATTATGTTAGTGAAGTGAATAAGGCACAGAAGGAAGCACTACATGTTCTTACATACACTTGGAAGCTAATCATTTGATCTTAAGGAATGTGGAGAGTGGAATAGGGGTTCTGAAGAGGGTGCTGGGGAAGACAGAATAGGGAGAAGATATTTCATGGGTTGCAGGAATGATGTATATGTTCTGTGCACTATAGCAGAGTAACTGTGGGTAACGAAAGTTAAGTCAGTATTTCAAACAGGGAAGAGCATTGTGAATGTTCCCAGCACAAAGAAATGGTCCAGTTTGGAGCTATGTTCATGTGTACTGAGGTGTACTTCTGAGGTAGCACACATGCCGGTTACCCTCCTCTGGTCACTGTGCGTTGTATACATGATGAAATGTCACTGCCTTCTGTAATATGTACAGCTGCTATGGCCAGCTTAAAATAAATGATTCTTCATAACTCGCATGGAGTCTTTAGTTTCGTTCTGTCAGTGTATGCCATTACTACTTTGTATCATACTAAGCTATCCCTCTGCTCCTGTAGCTCTAGTACAGCCGTTATTCACGACAAGCCCAGTAAGTGCATGTAGCCACCTAAGTGGGGTCAACTGCATCTAGCTTCTGCAATGGCTCCCTGTTCTCAGTAGCAAACTATTCAGTTCTCATCTATCAAAACTAACTAAAACTTCATTAGAAAAGCTTCTGTAGTTAGATAATTTTTACTGTATTAATTTTTAATATTACATATTTTCATGGAAGTCATTGTACAGATATATCAACTCACATTTTACCTTAGAAATATATCCATGAGATTAAAAGTTTTACTAGGGTTGCTGAGAGAATGTGCTAACATGGCTGTAAGTGGTTATAGACTGCTTCTGAGCTGCCACTGATGCTCGGGTTCTCTTTTTATAGGTATCATTGCCCAATGCCCAAGATCTTTTATGTTCAGTTAACTGTAGGAAATAATGAATTCTTTGGTGAAGGGAAGACTCGACAAGCTGCCAGACACAACGCTGCGATGAAAGCTCTTCAAGCCCTACAGAATGAGCCAATTCCAGACAAGTCTCCCCAGGTGTGGCTCTGACAAGCATAGCATTCTCTCTCTCCTGGGCTGCCTCAGGGAGGGTTCTGAGCAGACGATAAACTAATCGTGTAAGAAAAGAAATAATCTGATCAGCTAAGGAAGGACCTGGTTCACCTGTGGAGGTTACTTGCCGGTAACAAGGGATTTAGGGATTTGTGTATAAAGATCAATGGTAACATTCATTTGCTTGCATTTAATGCACCTTGTACTGAACATAGATTACGTTGTGTTAACTTGAGATCAAGGAATGTAGGTAAGCACCACAACGTATTTCAGCAGTGCAGGGAATTGAACCTAGAGCCTCATGCTTTAAATGGACTCTCCCAAGTGAGGCACAGCTCCAGTCAGAGGTCAAGGGATGTGAAGAGGAGGAGATTGTTTGAGAAGTTGGTGTTATACTTTAGTTTGCAAATTAGAATGCTGAGGCTATTCTTAGGTGATTTTTCCCAATTTTTTTTTAAAGATTTATTTATTTTATGTATGTGAGTACACTGTTGCTCTGTTCAGACACACCAGAGGAAGGCATCAGATCCTATTACAGAGGGTTGTAAGCCACCCTGTGGTTGCTGGGAATTGAACTCAGGACCTCTGGAAAAGCAGGCAGTGCTTAATTGCCGAGCCACCTCTCCAGCCCCCAATTTTACCCATTCTTAAGATTTCATCTACTTTCTCCATTGAACTTTCCCAGTCCAGGCATTTCAGTGTCTTAATCTTTTCTGCTTAAATTATTCAAACCTTACAGTTCTGCCTCCTATATTATCCATTCCCCAAACTAGGTAGTCTTCTTTGTTTGAAATTTGTTATAATGGTAGACACATGTTTTTCTGCTGGACATGTTCATTGCAACTATTAACTACTTCTAATTAGACATAAGCTTCTTGGTAGCAAGAATTGTCCCTTTATTTTTTTATCTCATACATTCATTGTTCAGTCCTCCTCAGCGTTTGCTGCTTCTGCTTCAAATAAAACAAAACAAAATTCAAAAGCCTAGCAGCGTAGCCCTTGATCCTGAGAGTTCAGGAGAATCCACTTTGTAGCTGCGCCCCAGTGATTCCAGAACAATGTGAGTGTGGTGGGTGTGTCTGGCTCCAATGCTACCCTGTTTTTTGTTATTTGTTTTTGTTTTTACTTAGAATGGTGAATCAGGAAAAGACATGGACGATGATAAAGATGCAAATAAATCTGAAATAAGCTTAGTGTTTGAAATTGCACTGAAGAGAAATATGCCTGTCAGTTTTGAGGTATGTGTTCAGGTGCTTTTCTTTGGTTATTTAAACAAGTTAAATGGTGTAGTAGATTCTTGCAGGAGATCTACTGCTGTGAAATGACTTGTACCTCAGTGAAATGGAAGTCACTGTAATGTTGTGAGTATTGTGGGTCTCCTTTTCTGTTTTGAACTAGGCCACTTTTTTACATGACTTTTCAGTTTTGACTGTAAGATTTGTTTTCTAATCATAATTTCTGTTAATCTATAGGGTTTGGTATTTTATTTATTTATCATTAATTTGATCCTATTTAATTCAAGTTTGAGTCGAGCTCATGTTTTGTGATATTATGCTAACATTCAATTCCCTTTAATTGTATGGAGGTCAAAACATGTTTGGTTTGTTTTGGTGGAGATGCTGGGAGTTGTATCTGGGAGTTTGCCACATGCTGAGTACAAACTCTAGGAATGAGCTCCCCTACTCCCCAGAGTATATTTTAACATTAACTGATAAATCACTAAAAAGGAGTGAGATATCTTTCTACATATAAATATGTACAAACAAGATTTATAGAATTGTACAAAACTTTTTAAAAGAAAAAAACCTTAAAAATACTTTTTTAATATGCCTTCTATAGTAAGAGGTCGCTAACTTCAAAGGTCATATGCAAAAAGTCGGGAGAAGGAGGAAGTAAGCGTAAGCTCAGGATTGTGGGAGACTCTCCTGAGCTTCCCTTCCACAGTGGGGACCTCCTGCACTGTACTTACTCATCAAAAGGAGCACTGGACTGAGAAATTGCTTTCCTCCTGAGCACAACTCTGACAAGTCAGATGACCACCTTCTTGTCCTCTAACAGGTTGAAAGTGGCCAGTGAGGAAGGCAGGGAGAGAAAGTTCATGACAGCAGACTGATTCCAACAAGAATTGGCTGGGGAACCTTGTGAAGCCTCTCAGGCCCTTGATACTTGGAGTGTGTAATAGAAGTCGCTGAAGTCCTTTGCGGATCTGCGCATTATGTTAGATATTTGATGCTCATACCGATGACCTAGCATGAACACTCAAAGGCTAGACATGCAGCTCCCCTGTGGGTTCACTAAATCCCATTTTGTGTGTATTAGGTTCACATACAGTAGATCTTTCTATCCCTATTGGGAGGAGGGTGCCAAACTCAGACATGAACTAGGGGCCTTTCTCTATCTTATTTTTGGGGGTCTCACTCATATTGAACTCAGAGCTTGTCTAGGCTGACTGGCCAATGAATGTCACAGGTCAGCCTGGCTCTACCTCACCCAGTGTTGGCTTTGCAGGTATGTGCAGCAGTGCTTGATTCGTACATGGATGATAGACATCTGAGCTCAGGTCCTCATTGCTTGTATAGCAGGTACCTCACTGCACTGCTAGACCATCTCCCTAGCCTAGGAAATTACTTTTGTAACTGATAGGCTTGTGCATCAGTGTATGGAAATGAACAGTTGATGTTTAAATTGGTGAACTTAAGTTACCTGGAAAGTATACTTTAACTCCTGATTCCATTGATGTTGAGTTATCGAGACACTGTATTTTCTTTAATTCCTTTTCCTAATTGGACTCCAATAGTAGAAGATAAAATTCCAATATAATATTAAGTGGTAAACCAAATACTATGTGTTCCTTAGGTCAGAATTTTAAAGGAAACTTGCATTTTGAGTATTCAGGACTTGGCATCTATCTTTCCTCTATATGCTGATATAATTTAAAAGTAAGAACACATTGAACAGTTGGGAATATTTCTGGTTGGAGGTTCTATAATTCTTGACACTGAAAACCTGCATATTTTTATAACATACCATCTAGATCACATCACCAGAATCCCCAAGAGTTTGAATCCCCTTATGAAAACAATATTTCAGTTCTCTAAAAAGACGTTAATTTTCATCTTTTTCCTGTTTTTGAAAATCTGCCATAAGAGGATGCTTCATAACTCAAATGAGTTTGAAATATTGAGACATATAAACATAGACAAAAATACTACACAGTTTTTCTACTCCATTATGATTGTGTAGAATCCTAATCATATATGTGATCGTATATGTGGTAATCATATAAGATGGACCATTGTATGAAAGACTTTGAAATGATAAAACATCATCTTTGGCTTTTGTTGTTTCACCCTGATAGGTGACAGCATTAGATGTATATGTAGTAATGTTATTTTTACTCTAGATGACTTATCTAGTATGGGATCGTAGCCAATTTGGCATGTTCTGTGCTCTTAGCTTTGTGTTCTGTAGGACATGGGGGATCAAGACTGACTGTAAATTACATGTTAGGATTTCTTTCACCTTTGGTTAAATTAGAATTAGGAATGTTTTACATTAAAATTACCTTCAAAATAGCTGTCTTAAAGAGATAGTATAATTTTGGCATAGTTCTCCAGATTAGTTGGAGAGGCTTTCAAGATTCATGCTGTTAAACACAAATACTGGCATGTTGATTAATATCTTGCTTGCCTTTAATAGGTTATTAAAGAAAGTGGACCACCACATATGAAGAGTTTTGTTACCCGGGTGTCAGTGGGAGAATTTTCTGCAGAAGGAGAGGGAAATAGCAAAAAACTCTCCAAGAAGCGCGCCGCAAGCACTGTCTTACAGGAGCTTAAAAAGCTCCCACCCCTTCCTGTGCTGGAGAAGCCAAAAGTATTCTTTAAGAAACGCCCGAAAACAATAGTAAAGGTAAGCATATATTTGTGACTATCCACTTATTTTACTTAATTACTGTATTGATAGACCACAACATGGTATTTTTGGTCAATATAGATCACATATGTGATTGTTTTCCTATAAGATTATAATAGAGCAGAAAAATTGTATAACATTTTAATATACTTATTTACATTTGCATATATTTATATAATTTAAATATTGCAAACACCACTGAGCTAGAGTGGCCTTGGGTTTCTAGTGAGTAACATTCTGCAAAGCTTTGTAGCCTAGGAACAGTTGTTATGGCAAACAGCCTAAGTATGTAGCAAACAATATAAATCATCTAGGTTTGTGTCAGTACGCGTGTCTTGTGGAATGACATTTTCTCAGAATGACTCCGTTGTTAAGCGACACGTGACTAAGGTATACTGGCTATAGGCTGTTGACATAGGCTCCTTCCTTCCTTCCTTCCTTCCTTCCTTCCTTCCTTCCTTCCTTCCTTTCTTTCTTTCTTTCTTTTTTTTTTTTCAAGACAGGGTTTCTTTGTGTAGTCCTGGCTGTCCTGGAACTCACTCTGTAAACCAGGCTGGCCTCGAACTCAGAAATCCACCTGCCTCTGCCTCCCAAGTGCTGGGATTGTGTGCCACCACTGCCCGGCTGACACAGGTTTCTTAAGGTCTATCCCTACTCTCCTTTCTGTCTCCCTCTGTCTCTTCCTCCCTTCATCCCCCAACTGATTTTCTTCATTGCTTCCTGTTCTAAATCAATTTGTAGGTCATGTGATGATAAATCAATAATTTTATTTCTTTATATATTTGTGCTTCTTAGCATCCATTTATGTCTCCTTCAGTATAATTCACATCATGACCATGTAAAGTAGATGATATTATCCCTCATTTTATTTTATTTTATGTGGTGCTCATACATGTATGTATGTGTGTTTACATGTATGTGGGCAAGTATATTCAAGCCTAAGGTTAACATTATGTGTCCTTGATCATTCCCCATGTATTCTTTGAGGCAGGGACTCTCAATTGAATACAGAGCTTATAAATTCAGCTAACCATCCTGCTCTGGGAATACCCAATCTTTGCCCATTGCATACTAGGATTATAGGCAGGCCACTATGGCACTAGGTACTTTTGTGGGTGACACAGACCTGAACTGCCATCCTCATATACAGGAAGCAAGCATTTTACCCTCTGAGCTTTTCTTCCAGCCACTATTCCTCATTTTCTAAGTAAGGCTTTACAAAAAATGATCAGATAATTTGCTCACTTGTGGACATCTTGTGGAGGAGCTTTAACTCCTCCCATCCACTGTTTTATAGTAGCAGCAGCTCTGCCGGCTGCACTGTAATGTCTTAGGATACCATGAACTGTAACAGGATACAGGATGATAACATGTAATAATATGATCAGGGATGACAGCAACATCAAGTGGAGATTGTAAAGCACCCTGTGTGCCTCACTTTGTCCAGTGCTATGTGTGCTTTGTCATGCTTAATCCGTAGGGGAGGCTTCTGAGGCCAACATTCCCCCACCTTCCCTGTAAAGGAAGAATCCAGAACACTTAGCCTTTCAAGGTCTTAGAACCATTTCTTAAAAGGTAAAAAAAGGCCGAGTTGGGAGTGGATGACTTGGTGTTTCGAACAGCGTCAGATGCTCAGTGTGGACACCATGAGGGGAGCTGAGGTTTGCATAGCTGAAGTAAACCTCACACTGCTGCATTTCAGTTCTTGACTCACCTCACTTCTCACACACAGGCACATTGCACATAGGAACCAAGGGCTCACTTCTCACACACAGGCACATTGCACATAGGAACCAAGGGCTGCACATACGGGTTAATAATTACCAGTGAGTCTCTCTGTTTGAATTGTGCAGTGGCACACTTTGTATATTTTACAGATTTTCACCTTCCTCACTGCTTTATATGAAAATATATACATGTATGCAGAAATATGAATGAATAATGAATAATAATGAATAATGACATGCTTTTTTTAATGAAAATTTTGTTTTACTTAGAAGAAAATGAAAATTGTGCATTCCCTGAAACAGCATTATGTGTTGTGTGTAAGGTAGAGATAAAAATAGTAGAAATAAGTAGCACATGGATCCACTGATGGTTAGCTGCTGTGGTTCTGAGGAAGAGCCGCATTGACGTCCTTTAAGTGTGGATACTACTGGTACTCGCTTCGTAAGGTTGCCTTTACTGAAGCATGCACAGAATGCCTATGTGCATAAGTAATTATGAAATATTTTTAAATTATGTATGTATTAGTCACTCAAATATTAAGAAGCCATATTACTTGTCTACTCTAGTCATTGTCTAGTCACATGAATGTCACACTGTTTATCAAAAAACTTCTTTATAAAAAGTCTCTAGCTTTTCTATGAAGGCAGAACAGTGCATTATACCAAAATGGTCATATAAGATTGGTCGTGATATCATTAAATTCAGCCCAGCCTTCATAAACTAAGAATATTAAGCTGTTAAGTTAGACAAGATATATATATTCTAAAGTGGTATATAATTCTAATTTCTATGTTAGCCATAGCCACTGAAAAACTGTTGTTAAAATGTTATCTCCCAGCACAGTGCTTTTAGTGTATAAGTATGTTATTCTGGAATGTTCTTCTATTCATCATTCACATCTTTATTTAAACTTGACTTCTTCAGAGAACACTTCTTTGAACCTCTCCTGCTCCTACACTGGATAACCACCCCTGCATTTTTTCATGCATACATCACACTTGGAATTACTTGTGCTATGTCTGTCTTATGTAAAATAAAACGTGGAGATTTTCTGAAATGTAGGCTATTTTGAGAAAGGAACGTTCAAATAATGAGCTGCAATCTAGATGATCTTAAATGTCATTATATTGTAGGCCAGTAAGTGGTTTGAGTATTATCTTGTGTTTTTATATTTTCCTATATATCTTACCTCTGGGATATATGATTCCTTACATTCCGCAGAGAAGTAAAGACGATGTCTGTGATGAGGTACCTTCATTTCACTTAATAAAAACAGTCACATCGCCTTATTATCTCCAGTGTTTCTGTGCTGTGTCCTGCTGTCGTATGGGGTCGGCATTTATAGTTGAGTAACACAAGTTTCCACACCAGAGTCAGGTTTCAAATGCAGTTATTTCTACTTAGTGTCCACTGGAAATTGGCTAGCTGTGAACTTCTAGTGGATATAGAGATGATTTATGGAGTCACTCTTTTAATATGTACAGCTTATCAAGTGATGTCTTTGGGATTTTATGTGTTATTTAATATAAGAATATAAGAATCTTATGTCTTCTATAAGATAAGATTTCAAAGGAGGCTTTCCAACATTGTAGAAAAAATTTTCTGGACACAACTATTTTTAAGACGGTCCTTACTGCTTTTTAGGAAAATCTGAAACTTCATATTTAAAGAATAACTGAACTGTCAAGGCCATAGTACTTAATTTCAAACAAGAGACAAAATTAAGCCACTAACAATCTTCTCAGATTTCTAACTTTAGTTAATTTTTATTTATGCATATAGTTGATTGTCATTAAAATCTATATCAAGAACACCAGAAGTAACTGGGAACAGTGGAACTCGGGTACCTAGGAACTCCACCTGACCTGTAATTCTTTAAGGAACTTCCATAGGGGTTCCTTCCAGTCTTTCTGGGCTGGTGTCCTGAGCAGACCTTGGGTGCGAACTCTGCAGCCAGTCCCTCAGCACCCAAAAGAAGCTCCACTTGAAGGCGCTCTGACACACCCAAGGTCACGGGATCACATGATCCTGGGAGCTTGGTCATACCAGGATCTCAGGGTCCCAGAGGCAGCTTGACTCTCAGGAGCTCTGACACACCCAGGATCTCAGAAAGGACAGGCTCCAGTCATATTTGGTGAGGGCCGGTAGCACCAGAGATAATCTGATGGCCGGAGGAAGATCCACTCCCAGGAGCTCTAACACTCCCAAGATTATGGGATCAGAGGATGACAAGATCCTAGGATCCTAGCAACTTGGTCACACAAGAATCTCAGTGTCCCAGAGGCAGCTTGCCTTCCAGGATCTCAGGATCACAGAGACAGCTGAACTCTGAGGAGTTCTGACACAATCAGGATCACAGGAAAGACAAGCTCCAGTAAAATATAGCAAGGGCAGGTAGCACTAGAGAAAATCAGATGGTGGGAGGCAAACATAAGAACATAAGCAACAGAAACCAAAGTTACCTGGAATCATCGAACCCAATTCCCCCACCATAGCAAGTCTTGGATACACCATTACACTGGAAAAGCAAGATTCAAATATAAAAATCACTTCTAATGACGATGATACAAGACTTGAAGAAGGACATAAATAGCTCCCTCAAAGAAATAGAGGAGAACACAGGTAAACAGCTAGAAGCCCTTCAAGAGGAAACACAAAAATCCCTTAAAGAACTACAGGAAAACACAATCAAACAGGTGAAGGAAATGAGCAAAACCATTCAGAATCTAAAAATGGAAATAGAAACAATAAAGAAATCAGAAAGAGAGACAACCCTGGAGTTAGAAAACCTAGGAAAGAGATCAGGAGTCATAGATGCAAGCATCACCAACAGAATACAAGAGATAGAAGAGAGAATCTCAGGGGCAGAAGACACCATAGAAATCATTGACACAACAGTCAAAGAAAACGCAAAAAGCAAAAACTCCTAACCCAGGAAATCCAGGACACAATGAGAAGACCAAACTTAAGGATAATAGGTATAGAAGAGAGTGAAGACTCCCAACTTTAAGAGCTAGTAAATATCTTCAACAAAATTATAGAAGAAAACTTCCCTAACCTAAAGAAAGAGATGCCCATGAACATACAAGAAGCCTACAGAACTCCAAATAGACTGGACCAGAAAAGAAATTCCTCACATAATAATCAAAACACCAAATGCACTAAACAAAGAAAGAATTTTAAAAGCAGTAAGGGAAAAAGGTCAAGTAACATATAAAGGCAGGCCGATCAGAATTACACAAGACTTCTCACCAGAGACTATGAAAGCTAGAAGATCCTGGGCAGATATCATACAGACCCTAAGAGAACACAAATGCCAGCCCAGGCTACTATATCCAGCAAAACTCTCAATTACCATAGATGAAGAAAACAAGATATTCCATGACAAAACCAAATTTGCATGATATCTTTCCATAAATCCAACCCTACAAAGGACAATAGATGGAAAACACCAACACAAGGAAGGAAACTCTATCCTAGAAAAAAGCAGGAAAGTAATCTTTCATCAAACCTCTAACAACAAAAATACAAGAAATAACAATCACTTTTCCTTAATATCTCTTAACATCAATGGACTCAATTCCCCAATAAAAAGACAGACTAACAGACTGGATGTGTAAACAGGATCCAGCTGTTGGTTTCCTCCAAGTATGTGAGGCACTACTGCGCCTTTAGAGTTATTGTGCCATGCTGGTGTTTGATGTGCTTCCTAGGCATATAGCTGGGTAGAATTGTTGCTTGTCACCCTCTGGAAGCTTGCACGATGCCTTCTGGTACCATGAAAGCTGGTCCTCAGGGAGAAGGCATTCAGGTCTGTTCCTGCTCAGGGGCTTCTGAGCCCTGTGTCTGCAGTGCATAGTGGTGATCAGCAATAGGAATTTACCTTTCCCCTCTGGTTGGCAGCCAAGGGCAATATCAGTATCTGTAACATTTTGGGAGTCTCTTTGACAACTACGAACAACGACTCAAAAAAGGGCTTCTTATGCCTGATATTGGGGGTTTTGTTAGGTGATCTTTGGCTCATGTAAGGCATACTGTCAGCCTACAGGAGAAAATTTCATTTAAGCTATATATTTATATATGGACTCACATGTGTCATTGTATGTGTTTCAGTTAATAGTATGATTTCTTATGACATTTTAAGACATGCCTACTGTTAATTAAACCTTACTTAATTTTGTATGTAACTCCTCCTTCCTGCAGTCTGATCACTCACAGTCTGCAAATGACCCTGTATAATTTATCCGATCTGCAGTTTTTGCTTGTGGTAGTACCTTAGCAAGAGTTAACCATCCCCATTGCTCTCATGTCCAGCCTAATCATTGCAATTGTAAGGCTTACAATCTTTTTAAAAACTCATTTTGTTTGTATGTGTACATTGTGGCATATATGTGGAGGTCTGAGGACAACCTGGAGGATTCTATTCTTTTCTCCTCATGGTGACTAAGCTCAGGGCATCCCTCCAGTTTGAGCAGCAAGTATTTTACCACTGAGCCATCATGCTGGCTCTGAGGTTTGCAGTCTTTTGTCCTTTTCCTAGTTTCTATAAACACCTAGGATTGTTCAGTTTAGTCTTTAGAGAAATGATTCCCAAGTTGTTTCTGTGTTCTCCATCATGTGTTCCATATTATTGCTTAATAATTCACAGGCATCTCAAGTTCAGGGCCCAAAATTTATCATGTCATGCTCTATTATATATCTTTAATCTTTCACAGTGCTCTTCTAGTGGCTGGCAGCACCAACTGTCTGGCAGTGAGTTTTCTTTTCATTGGTAGAATCATCAAATCCTCTTGATACCTCCCTTAAACATCTCTAGAGAACTCTTTCTAGCTCGCTCTTGCCCTCTCCATCTCCCCCTCCCTCTCCCCCCTCTCCCCCTCCCCCCTCTCCTCCCTCTCCCCTCCCCTCCTCTCTCCCCTCCCCCATCTCCCCTCTCCCCCCCCCTTCTGCTATGCTTCTTGCTAGTGTGTGCTTCATACTTTGGGCTACTCAGGACTCCTTTTAGTTCAGGATTTCAAGTTCTGCCTGGATAACAGTGAGCTCGCCCTCTTATACACGCCCTCTTGTCTCAAACAAGCTTCTGTAACTCCTCTCTGGTCTAGTTGGGATTTGTAGTGTTGTGATGAAACACCATGATCAAAAGTAACTTGAGGAGGAAAAGGTTTATTTGGCTTACACTTCCACATCACAGTTCATCATCAAAGGAAGTCAGGACAGGAACTCAAACTAGGCAGGAATTTGGAGTCAGGAGCTGATGCAGAGCTATGAAGAGGTGCTGCTTACTGGCCTGCTCATCATGGCTTGCTCAATCTGTTTTCTTATAGAACCCAGGAGCATTAGTCCAGGGCTGGCATCACCCACAATGGGCTGGGCATCCCATTTCAATCACTAATTAAGAAAGTGCCCTACAGTTTGCCTGCAGCTGGATTTTATGGAGGCATTTTCTTTATTGAGGTTACTTCCTTTCTGATGACTTTTGCTTGTGTCAGTTGACATAAACCTATCCAGTATTCCTTCTTTCCTGTTGGGGCTGTTACACTTCTGAAATTCTCCAAGCTGGTGGGTATATAATCATGTTTTACCATGGTTTTAGTTTTCATTTGCCAAGTTCTAATGAAGTTGACTAGTCATTTTCCCACTTGCATTCTTGTGATACATCTATTCATCACTTCTTAACCTGTCTTCTTTTTCTTAATACATTTTAGGAGGTTCTAAAAGTATGTTTTGAAGAATGAATCCATCTTTTTACAGTTACGTATTGAAAGTATCTGCCCTGCAAAAATATTCAATAAAATTCTTGCAAACTGAATCCAAGAACACATCAAAATGATCATCCATCATGATCAAGTAGGCTTCATGCCAGGGATGCAGGGATGGTTCAGTATATGGAAATCCATCAATGTAATCCACTACATAAACAAACTCAAAAGAATAAAACCATATGATCATCTCACTACATGCTGAGAAAGCATTGAACAAAATCCAACATCCCTTCATGATAAAAGTCTTGGAAAGATCAGGAATTCAAGGCCTATACCTAAACATAGTAAAAGCAATATACAGCAAACCAGTAGCCAACATCAAACTAAAGGGAGAGACACTTGAAGAAATACCACTAAAATCAGGGACTAGACAAGGCTGCCCACTCTCTCCCTACCTCTTCAATATTGTACTTGAAGTTCTAGCCTGAGCAATTAGTCAACAAAAGGAGATCAAAGGGATACGAATTAAAAATTAAGAAGTCAAATTATCACTATTTACAGATGATATGATAGTATACTTTAGTGACCCCAAAAATTCCACCAGAGAGCTCCTAAACCTGATAAACAACTTCAGCAAAGTAGCTGGATATAAAATTAACTCAAGCAAGTCAGTGATCTTCCTCTACACAAAGGATAAACAGGTGGATAAAGAAATTAGGGAAACAACACCCTTCATAATAGTTACAAATAATATAAAATACCTTGGTGTGACTCTATCCAAGCAAGTGAAAGATCTGTATGACAAAAACTTCAAGTCTCTGAAGAAAGAAATCAAAGAATATCTCAGAAGATGGAAAGATCTCCCATGCTCATGGATTGGCAGGATTAATATAGTAAAAATGGCCATCTTATTGAAGGCAATCTACAGATTCAATGCAATCCCCATCTAAATTCCAACTCCATTCTTCACAGACTTAGAAAGAGCAATTTGTAAATTTATCTGGAATAACAAAAAACCTAGGATAGCAAAAACTATTCTCAACAATAAAAGAACTTCTGGTGGAATCACCATCCCTGACCTTAAGCTGTACTACAGAGCAATTGTGATATAAACTGCATGGTATTGGTACAGTGACAGGCAGGTAGATCAATGGAACAGAATTGAAGACCCAGAAGTAAATCCACACATATATGGTCACTTGATCTTTGACAAAGGAGCTAAAACTATCCAGTGGAAAAAAGACAGCATTTTCAACAAATGGTGCTGGCTCAACTGGTGGTTAACATGTAGAAGAAGGCAAACGATGCATTCCTATCTCCTTGTATAAAGCTCAATTCCAAGTGAACCAAGGACTTCCACATAAAACCAGATATACTGAAACTTATAGAGGAGAAAATGGGGAAGATCCTCGAACACATGGGCACAGGGGGAAATTTCCTGAAAGTACACCAATAGCTTCTGCTCTAAGATCAAGAATTGACAAATGGGACCTCATAAAATTGCAAAGCTTCTGTAAGGCAAAGGACACTGTCAGTGAGACAAAATGGGAACCAACAGATTGGGAAAAGATCTTTACCAATCCTATATCTGATAGAGGGCTAATATCCAATATATACAAAGAACTCAAGAAGTTAGACTCCAGAGAACCAAATAATTCTATTAAAAATTGGGGTATAGAGCTAAACAAAGAATTCTCAACTGATGAATACCAAATGGCTGAGAAGCACCTAAAAAAAATGTTCAACATCCTTAGTAATCAAGGAAATGAAAATCAAAAGAACCCTGAGATTCCACCATACCAGTCAGAATGGCTAAGATTAAAAACTCAGGTGACAGCAGATGCTGGAGAGGTTGTGGAGAAAGAGGAATACTCCTTCATTGTTGGTGGGATTACAAGCTGGTACAACCACTCTGGAAATCAGTTTGGTGGTTCTTTAGGAAATTGGACATAGTTCTACCGGAGGACCCAGCTATACCTCTCCTGGGCATATACCCAGAAGATGCTCCAACATGTAATAAGGACACATGCTCCACTATGTTCATAGCGGCCAGAAGGTGGAAACAACTCAGATGCCCCTCAACAGAGGAATGAATGCAGAAAATGTGGTACATCTACACAATGGAGTACTACTCAGCTATTAAAAACAATGAATTTATGAAATTCTTAGGGAAATGGATGGATCTGGAGAATATCATGCTGAGTGAGGTAACCCAATCACAAAAGAACACACATGGCATGCACTCTCTGATAAGTGGTTATTAGCCCAGAAGCTCGGAATACCTAAAGTACAATGCACAAAACACAAGAAACTCAAGAAGAAGGAAGACTACAGTGCGGATACTTTGATCCTTCTTAGAAGGGGGAACAAAATACCCATGGAAAGAGTTGCAGAGACAAAGTATGGAGCAGAGACTGAAGGAAGGACAATCCAGAGGCTGCCCTACCTGGGAATCCTTCCCATATTCAATCATCAAACCCAAACACTATTGTGGATATCAGCAAGTGCTGGCGGACAGGAACCTGATATAGCTGTCTCCTGAGAGGCTCTGACAGTACTCGATTAATACAGAAGTAGAGGCTCACAACCATCCATTGGACTGAGCACAGGTCCCCAATGAAGGAGCTAGAGAAAGGACCCAAGGAGCTGAAGGGTTTGCAGTCCCATAGGAGGAACAACAATATGAACTAGCCAGTACCTCCAGAGCTCCCAGGGACTAAACAACCAACCAAAGAGTACACATTTTGGGACCCATGGCTACAGCTGCATATGTAGCAGAGGATGGCCTAGTTGGTTATCAGTTGGAGGAGAGGCCCCTAGTCCTGTGAGGCTCTATGCCCCAGTATAGGGGAATGCCAGGGCCAGGAAGCAGGAGAGGGCAGGTTGTTGAGCAAGGGGTGGTGCAACAGAATAGGGTTGGTTTTGTTTTTGTTTTTGTTTTTTGTTTTTTTTTTGAAGGGGAATCCTGGAACGGGGAGAACATTTGAAATGTAAATAAAACATCTAATAAAAAAAAAAGAAAGTATCTGCTCACAATTCATGTCATACATGGTCCTGTTCTTTCTGTCATTATTTATGACCAGAGAGAGGGTGTAGAGTGACCTCCCACACTGAGGAGATCACCCAGTTTTAAAGCATGAGCACCTTACTTATCTGTACTACGTCTGCAACCCAGTCCCATGGAAGCCTAAATGTTGGCTTCATTTTACAGATTTCTATTACAAATCATTCTCATGGCTGGTTTATCTTTTTTAGTCAGTTCTGCTAGGCTAGGAATGTGGTAGAGAACCTCTGCTTTTTCCAGAGTCTAGTAAGTTTTACAATCAAGATTCTGAATTTTTTCTTATGTTTTTAGGCTGGACCCGACTATGGTCAAGGAATGAACCCCATTAGCCGCCTGGCTCAAATCCAGCAGGCCAGAAAGGAAAAGGAGCCTGATTACCTTTTACTTTCAGAACGAGGAATGCCTCGCCGCCGAGAGTTTGTAATGCAGGTATTCTTAACCTTCATAGTAAATGTTTCGGAAATCACTGAGGTACAGTGAGGCACCACAGTAATGTGGAGGAGACAGGTGGGTTCTTGGAAGGTTCATGGTGTTTATACTGTGAGGCATTCATCCATCTTGGGCTCTCCTCTCTGCTTGGTAGAAGCATGCTGGTGTCAAGGACGTGTTAGATGGGCAGTGTAAGATTTGGAAAGGCCTGTGAGTTCACATGGGTTATTTACCACAGCTTATCATTTCATGTCTGTCTCTTAACTGTTCATGTTTCACTTTTCAGCTAGGGTGAGTAATTATTATGATCAGAGACAAAGGGAATTAGAAACAAAATAAGAAGGATAGATACAGGGCATGGACATGGGCCAAGGGCATAAGGTTATGGGACTCTAGAAAAATTAGAGCTCCTGGCCTGGCCAGCTGAGCATTGTGGGAACTAAGGGAAAGACCTATCTTTTTTGTGCAGACAAGAAACTTGAAGGCTAGTTGCTCTGTATGAGTTAGGAGTGAGGTCTAACAACCAAACTGCCTTGTTCTTTTCAGGCCAGGTCAGACAAATCTGTGTTTGTTAGTTCAAGCCATAGACTTGGAGGAACCTGGGTTCTAATTTTTTATTAAGAAACATCCAGAGCTGGTGGAGTGCCAAGTGGTTAAGAGCCTGTACTCTTCTTAAAGAAGCCCCAAGTTCAGTTCTGAATACTTCATAAGATCGCAGCAGCAGGCAGGCAGTTCAGAGCTGCCTGTGACTTCAGCTCCAGAGGGTGGGAGGTCTCAACGCCTCTGGTCTGTTTGGGCACCTACACTTGCAGTCACATACATACAAAGAGACACAAAATACAGACATGAACACACTTAAAATAAATCTTTAACAAGACGTTGGAGGAAGGGAAGGAAACCGTGTAGCAATAGCTCCCTATACTGCATGTAAGACCTTGCCTGCAAGGGGCTCAGCTGGGACTCATCACTTCCTCTCTGGATTTCTTTCTCCCTCTGTAGAAAATTTAAAGCTAACTTCTGACTTTGTTGTTTCAGACTTACCTACTATATAGCTCTGAAAATTACATTTTTTTTTCTTACAGTGATATTCATGAGAAGACTCTAGTAACCAGGGTGTACTTTATTATGTTTGAACTTTAAAACCAATTTCTGTGGTAAAAAGAACTTTTTATGGCTTTCAAACAATACAGATAACACAAACAACTGTTTACTCAGTGTTGAATTGTATGTTACATATCTCAACATCCAAACATGGAACCTTGAATTAATTAATTAATCATTCACATATAAGCTAAGTTTTGCACTCGTGTGTGCATGTGATGCCAGGTGTTGGTAAGCAGTGGAGCTGTCATAAATATTTACTATGTAGCTGTTGTTCTCCTTTCTGAGAAGCTTCTAGTAGAATTGCTAACTTACGGTGTAGTAATAGGGAACCACTGCTGGCAACCTCAAGGTTCAAAGCTAGGAATTCTCCTGTGTGTGATATTAGGACCAAGGGCACTTTACTAGCCTTCTCACTAAGTGGAATACAGTAATGTTTTTGATCTTATTTTCTTAGCTGTTAAAATTCAAGGATCTATTTTGTTAATTTGAAAGGTTGAAATTACAGAATGATTTGTTCACAATAAAAACCTGACCATCTGACCATCTACAGCATAGTAGAGAGTGGCTTGGCTCAGACATTAATGTTTTTATGTAAAGATTTTCATTTGTAATCTTACAGTATCTGTGAGCTATGTAGGAGGATGACCCCTGTCCAGTTTTTACTTTTATACTCAAACGATCCTTTGAATGACCGTTGTGTTTGTTAGCAAGGAACTCGATCACTCTAGATTACAACTCAGATTATTGAATTAACTGCTTATGAAAGAAAAGTTGTGGGGCCGGCGAGATGGCTCAGTGGGTAAGAGCACTGACTGCTCTTCTGAAGGTCCAGAGTTCGGATCCCAGCAACCACATGGTGGCTCACAACCCCCCGTAATGAGATCTGATGCCTTCTTCTGGTGCATCTGAAGACAGCTACAGTGAATGACGCAGGAGCAAGCGGGGCTGGAGCAAGCAGGGCCGAGTTCAATTCCCAACACACATACATGATGGCTCATGGCCATCTGTACAGCTACAGTGTACTCATACACATAAATAAATAAAATCTTTTAAAAAAAAAGAAAAAAAGAAAAGTTGTGTGAGTCAGGGAATGGGCGAGAAGGGAAAGTGAGTCTGGGAAACACCTGTTAGGAAGGAAAGACATCTTTAGAAAGGAACAGAATAGGTCAGGTGGAAATCTGGCAGATATAGATAAATTAGTTCCAGGATAGAAACAATTGCAGCAAGTCTAAGGGCAGCAGCCTGGGTTGAAAGGGCATTGGGTGTGCAGAGACAGTATGTGGGAATAAAGCCGTGGAGACTGGAGGGTGATCCGGTGAGGGGCACATAGCCCGTGAAAGCAGGTGGGTGATCTGCAGCACCTGTGTGCAGCTCCATGAGCTTTGGCTTCTGTTTAGGTGAGCCTTTTGACACCCCCTCCTCCAGACACCCCAAGAAGTGGAGGAGGCATTTGATGCAGCTGGTCTAATCTCTTCACGAACAATTTGTCCAGAATAGCGTGAGGGCTGGTGAATCTGGGGAACAAGCCAAGCCCTGGGAAAACAGCAGGTACTGGAAGGGCATAGCTGAAGGTGGGAGCGCATCTTCTTAGGGCTATGTTGAGGTCAGGGTCAGGCCAGCACTGATAGGGTGGGGACTGAGTTCGCACTCCTGCCAGGGGCTGCCAGTGTGTCCACTCCTGCAGTGCTGCTCAGTGCAGCCTACAGAAGCCCAACCAGCCAGCAGATGGACTTTCTCAATGGGAAGAGAAAAAACAGTGTACAGGCTTGAACTGTGTGGTAGGTGGTAGCTTTACGGCAGCTCCGCAGTCCCTGTGTTAGTCCCATGTGCTGGAGCAACTGTCCCTTAGGCCATCGACCCGAATCCTGGGGAGCTCATCCCTTTACCATTTTGTTGCCTTTGTGCTATAGATCCTGTTTCTTAAAAGTGATTAATTTACTAAAGCTTAAAGGTAGTAATAGAAATAGTAGCTTAAATAAAACTGGAAATTATGGTTTTATTTAATGGTTAATTATACTCAACTGCAGATACCAGGCAGGACCCTATACTCTAGAACAGGAACAATAATGACTGTTCATGTTCTGTCTTAGTAAGGCAGGCTCAAACCCAGAACTGGCTACTATGGCTACTCAGAGTTTGCTTCCTCTGGGAATACCTTCTTGTCCTGCTTTCAAGGCTTGAATTCTAGGAGTGTCACCACATCCCGTGTACATGCCTATGTAGGTTCTTTGGGCTCCAAACACAGATTCTTGCCTGTGCAGCTAGTGCTTAACTGACCCTGAGCTCTCGACCAGTTTTTATTTTTATCTTTTTTTAATTTTTGTTTTTTAGATTTATTTATTTTATATGAATACACTGTTGCTGTCTTCAGACACACCAGAAGAGAGCATCTGATCTCATTACAGATGGTTGTGAGCCACCATGTGTTTGCTGGGAATTGAACTCAGGACCTCTGGAAAAGCAGTCAGTGCTCTTAACCACTGAGCCATCTCTCCAGCCCCTAGTAGTATCTTTTTAAGAGTAAAAGTAACTTAATACGTGCACGTTTATCTTCCCCTTCTTATGGTAGCTATATAAAAGTTTAGCTAGGAGAAGTGCTGCGCCTCACTCTTCATCCTCAGAACCAGTCTATTTTTAGCACTCTGCCCCACTATATAAACTTGAGAATCAGCTTGTCAAGTAGTGTAAAATACATGGGAGATTTTGATAGGAATTTGGTGAATTTATAGATGGGTTTGACACAAAAAACATTATATCACCATTGTCTGAAATCTGCATGCCACATTGTTCCATTTACTAGTATTTTTAAAGGTTTATTTATAATTTATATGTTTAAAGTGTTTTGCCTGCATTCATGTTCACTATCTGCGCCTGCAGAAGAGGGCTCCACATCCCTGGGAGCCAGACTCAGTTGTGAGCCACTATGTGAATTAACCTGAGTCCTCTGCAAGAGCAGCGATGTTTTAATGGCGTTCTGTAGCTTGCTGCTTGTCTTTCTACTTTCCACTTTTCAGTTTAGTTTTTGTAATTTTGTTTCTCTTAGTACATGCCTTTCTAAAACAGCCTTACTCAGAAAATGTGTGTGTACAAGATGGCTCATATATACTTAAATACGTGTGTGTGTGTGTGTGTGTGTGTGTGTACATTGTGTTTAAATTGCTTACAAAAGGTTATGGGAAGTTTGCTGTTCACTAATCAGCTATGATTGGTTAAGCATTGTAGATGACATAGATTTTCTTAACTTCCAAGGCAACAATGATATAGTTGTTCTTTCTGCTGTACTCATGAGGAGTTTGATGTTTAGGGAGTTGTTAATAATGCTCAGCATTAGCTAGGCAGTGGTGGCTGGCGCATGATGATGACGATGATGATGATGATGATGATGATGATGATGATGATGATGATGATAATAATAATGCTTAGCATCTTATGCAGAGGCGCTATCTGAGAGTTGAATTTCCTAGGTCCTCAGACTCACTTGGAGGTCTCTTTCTTCACTACACTGTTATATTCAGCCTAATATCATAATTCTCTTTAGGAACTATTTAATATAATGTTTGCCATACTGGATATTGAACCTAGGACCTTGTATGTGTTAGGCAAATATTCTACCAGTGAGCAGTGTTCCTAGCCCTAATATAAACTCATATAAACCTTGAGCATTTGTTTAAATGTCTAGTATGAAATTCCACTTTCTCAGCTTATTACTGGAAATAAGGAGTACTAATGTAGGAACAAACCCTGTGTTGATGTAAACCTTATTATTTTTATTTTTTATGAGTAAGGTCTAAAAAAATAAAAATGTATAGGGTTTAAAAAACCAAAAATGTATTAGGAGGCAAAAGTCCTGGAGGAGGGGGCCCTGAGGGGGTGGCCACAGACAGTCTGAGGACCTTTCCCATATGTTCCCATGTGTATTTTCAGTTGTATATATATATATAAAATTTACATGAGTGAGATCTTTATCTTTCTGTTTTGTTTTGGATTAACCATCATATTTTTTAGTTCTGGGCAGTGCTTTATAATGTAAAGGCTTCCTGTTTGCTAATACACTGTCATGAATTTCTTTAATGTCAATAGGTCAAGGTAGGCAATGAAGTTGCAACTGGAACAGGACCCAATAAAAAGATCGCCAAAAAAAATGCTGCTGAAGCGATGCTGCTACAGCTCGGCTATAAAGCGTCCAGCAGCCTTCAGGACCCGCTCGACAAGGTGAGCGTGGGCCTCAGTCCACATATACCTCCTGTCCGAACGCTAACACGCCTGCCATATTCTGATCTCGTCTGCTATTAAAGTTGACTTGAGTTTTCATTTTTATGAGACGTAAGATATTGCTGGCACAAAATAGCATCTACTTAAGGGGAAGATGAACTGTTAGAGGCTCATGATAATTTTAGGATTAGGAATACTAAAATATTTGTATGATGTTCATACCAATATAATATTGCTTAACTTACTGTTTCTCAAGTCACTTTTGTCTGTATTTGTGCCTTTTAGAACAGGAACAAATTATTAGAAACGAATTTCTGGAATACAAGTGGAAACACTGCAATCAAAATTTTAGCTTATCTCTTTAGGACAGTAATTATATTAGACAGGCTGTCTATAAACTACGTTTTTTTGTTTTTTGTTTTTTTTTTTTTTTTTTTACTTTAAATTTGAAGGTAAACTGAGAGAGCATTTACTTTTCTCCCAAGACCATGTTCATGGTCCTCTGTTTCTTCTGCAGCAGTTAATGACATCATCAGCTCCGCCCTTTGGGAAAGAGACCTGGATTTAGAGATGATGACAGATAAAGTGGCGAGAATTGAATTAATTTTCTTTTTTATTACCATTTTCTTATCTATGCTTATATAGAAATTATTTCTATTAAGCATATTGTTTACATAAAAATTTACAATAAAGCAGGAGCTGAAGGGGACTTATCTGGCATCAGTGGGAAGGGAGGCCCTTGGCCCTGTGAAGGCTCGATGGCCCTGTTTAGAGGAATGCTAGGGCAGTGGATGGGTGGGTGGGGAGCACCCTCATAGAAGCAGGGTAAAGGGGGATGGGCTAGGGTTTACAGAGGGGAAACTGAGAAAGGGGATAACATTTGAAATGTAAGCAAATAAAATATCCAGTTTAAAAACAAAAAAGCAATCTGCCTTTGGGCAGACCTTTCTCCTAGGACTCTGTTTCAGAGATGGCGGCCTTAGCTTTGGCTGGGGGCACATCCTTTATGCTTAAAGGGAGAGACAAGAGGTCTTCTGATGAACATTTATTTAGATGCCCTTTGCTTAAGGGTGCTGGGATTGTTTTCAGTGATTAAAAAATTCATTTGTCTATGTGATAAAGATTTCAATTGTTTGTTTGTTTGTTTTTTAGCCTGGTTAGTCAATACCTTTTCTCCTTTAAAAAGTATTTGTAATGTGAAGAACATGTTTGCATTTTGGTAAATCTTGTTTTAATTTAGTACATTTATGTTGACTTAAAACCGGTGAGTGACTTATAAAAATATGTCTTTAGAGACATTTATTTGTAAATGAAAGAAATCTAAACAAAACCCAGTATTTCCTTTCCTTGAGAAGTTTGTTTGTTTGTTTTGCATACAATACTGTATTAGCAAGTGTTCTCCAAAGAAACAAAACCAACAGGATATATGCACATGGACATTTTTTTGTGCATGCACTTGTGCATTTGTAAATGTACACAGACCTATGGTAAAGAATGGTGGCCAGGCAGTGGTGGCACACACCTTTAATCCCAGCACTTGGGAGGCAGAGGCAGGTGGATTTCTGACTTCAAGGCCAGTCTGGTCTACAGAGTGAGTTCCAGGACAGCCAGAGCTACACACAGAAACCCTGTGTTGAAAAATCAAAGGGGGGAAAAAAAAAGGAATGGCCTACAGGATTGTGGAGGCTTGGGTAGTCTGCAATCTGTGGGAAGGCCTAGCAGGCTGAAAACTCAGGAAACAGTTCCTCTTCTTGTCCATAGACGTCTGCTAGAGAATTCTTTCCTCAGGGAAATCAACGTTGTTGTTGTTGTTGACGACATTGTCAATTGATTGCATGTTGTCCTCCATATTGTCAAGGGTAATATGCTTTACCTAAAGGCCACGAATTTAAATGAGCATATCACTCAAATTTCCTCAGAAACACCCTGATTAATGTTTTACCAAATACTTGGACTCTGGCTCATACAACATGACATATGAAATTAACCATTACACTCACACCCACTAAATGCCAGACATAAGTCTAATGCCAGAAACCTAGTCTTTATTTTCAAGGAATTCAGCCATTAAGTGTTGAAAGTGAGGTGTTCTGATCATATTACAAAGAGAGAAGGAGGTTGGTTATCACTGTTTTAATACAAAGTACAGGGCTTAAAGAATTGTTCATTTAAGGCTTAAACTTAATCTAGTTGTGTACATAAAAAGTAATTCTCTCAGAAGTGTGCTGAATGGATTTGGACTGAGAGGCTGACAGTAGAGAGGGCAGTCAGAAGGCAAGGAGAGTTGTTCAGATGAGCAAAGAAACCAGTGTTAGACATAAAGAGAGGAAGGGACACTCTACAGCTAGTGTGTGTGTGTGTGTGTGTGTGTGTGTGTGTGTGTGTGTTTGGTAAATTCATGTATAGATACTTTGTATGGTGGATGCAGAAGGAAAGAACACTGGTACAAAAGGAGCCAGAGAATAACTTGGCATCCAGGTGGTCGTCACATGGTAAAGAGGGAAGATGAGGAGGGAAGTCTCGGTTTTCTGGGAGAACAGCAGGTGCCGTTAGCCACTGAGCTGTTTCCTCAGCCCAGGCCATTCTTGTTTTAAACTTTGCTATTTATCCTGCTGTTTCTTTCCTTCTTACTTGTACACTTTACACTTGTCCATCGCATCTATAGTCTTTTTTCAATGGATTCTAATTCCTTTCTATATAAAAAGACTAATAAGTGGACCATCGGTGTAGTACAGTGGTTAGAACGCTTGCCTAGCTTGTACATAAGGACCGGGATTCAAAGGTTCAATACCTGGTACTTCACCTAATATAAAACAAAAACAACTGCAAAAGAAAAGAGAAAAGAAAAAAACAACCCTTAAAGTATGGTTGCTTTCTGTCTCTTTTTTTTTTTTTTTTTTTTATGGACTTTATTTTTATTTTTATTTTTATTTTTTTTTATATTAGGTATTTTCTTCATTCACATGTACACTTTCCCTCTCCCATTTTCCCCTCCAAAACAAACAAACAAACAAACAAACACAAGAACAAACCCCTTCTGCCTCCCCCCTCCCAATGCCTGTCCTCCCACCCTCTCCCACCCATTGGCCCTGGCATTCCCCCACACTGGGGCACAAAACCCTCACAAGGCCGAGGTCCCTCACTCCTATCGATGATCGAATTTGCAATCCTCTACCACATACCTGCTGCCAGTACACTCAATCCCACCCTGTATAGTCCTTGATTGGTGGTTGGGTCCCTGGGA
>JADRCD010194632.1:17500-47305 GCA_019843815.1 Montemys delectorum | reverse complement strand
AAAAAAAAAAAAAAAACAAAAAAAAAAACCAACCTACTTCTAAACAAATTCACATCCTTCTTTGCTCTATTAATTTTTCCTTTCTACTACCTCTGGTTTGTGATAGCCTACAAAGAAAGTTAAAGCATTTAAGAACCTTTATTAAAGTTAGGTTTTGAAAAATCTAAGCCTATGGGTGAAACTCAACATGGCTGAAGCATTATGAGTAACTCTGCTTCTAATGTATTAGAAGAAAAGTCAGGTTTTGATGAGTTAGCAATTTTGTTTAAGAAGGTTGGAAATATCAGCTACTGTCACTAGGTAATCTCCTGCCTTACTCCCAGGGAGGGTTTTTTGGTTTTGTTTCATAGGTTTCGTGTATAATATTTTGAAAAAGGTTTTGAGGAAACCATACAATTTTCTTCTGTTAGAGAAGATTACAGAGTTGGCTATGAACTTAGAGAGTTTTCAGAAAGAAGTAGAAGTGCTTGTAAAACAAAAGGATCAGTGGGAGGAGAAGAACATGCTTCGGGCTGACTACATGTGCCCAGAGCTCCTCCATGAAACCACAGGCCAGGAAGAGCAGGAAATGTTTCAGGTACAACAGGATAATACTCAGGTGAGTATACCACCAGAGGATTTTTGTGGGTCTACAGAGGGAACTTCAACCTTCCCAGTCTTTGTGCAGTATATACCTGCTACTGATGGTATTCCTGACTATAATGAATTGACCTGGCATCTTATAGAAATGCTAGACCTAAAGCATTTTAAAGAAGCTATTATATTGTATGGATTGCATTTTCCATTTGTTAAAGAAATGCTAAATAACTAGGCTACATAGCATAGGGTTATCCCAGAAGATTGGAAAGAATTGTTGAGGCAATATTAGAGGCAGGACAATGGTACAATGGTAGTCATGGAGGCACAAAGCCAGAAAAATAGAACAACAGAATTTAGCAAGGAGGATAAATATTATTAAAGACCAGCTGCTTGGTGGAGGACATTATGATAACTTATAAGAACAAATGAAATCTGATGATGGTGTGCAAGAATCTTACCAAGAGAAACCAAGACTACTTGGCTTCTTCAGAACCAAGTACTCCACCACAGCAAATCCTGGATATCCCAAAACACCGGTAAAGCAAGATTTAGATCTAAAATCATATCTCACAATGATGCTAGAGGAATTTAAGAAGGATATGAGTAACTCCCTTAAAGAAATACTGGAGAACACAGGTAAAGAGGTACAAGCCCTTAAAGAGGAAACAAAAAAAGTCCCTTAAAGAATTACAGGAGATCACGAGTAAACAAGTAGAAGCCCTTAAAGAGCAAACTCCAAAATCTCTTAAGGAAATATAGGAAAGCCCAAACAGGTGAAAGAATTAAACAAAACCATCCAGGACCTAAAAATGGAAGTAGAAACAGTTAAGAAAACACAGAGACAACTCTGGAGATAGAAAACTTAGGAAAGAAGTCAGGAACCATAGATGCAAGCATCACCAACAAAATACAAGTGATATAAGAGAGAATCTCTGGTGCAGAAGATACCATAGAAAACATTGACACAACAGTCAAAGAAAATGCAAAATGCAAAAAGACCCTAACCCAAAACATCCAGGAAATCCAGGACACAATGAGAAGACCAAACCTAAGGATAATAAGTGTAGAAGAGAGTAAAAACCTCCAAGTTAAAGGGTCAGTAAATATCTTCAACAAAATTATAGAAGAAAACTTCCCTAACCTAAAGAAAGAGATGCCCATGAACATACAAGAAGCCTATTGAACTCCAAAAAAACTGGACCAGAAAAGAAATTCCTCCTGTCACATAATAGTCAAAACACCAAATGCACAAAACAAAGAAAGAATACTAAAAGCAGTGAGAGAAAAAGGTCAAGTAACATATAAAGGCAGGCCTATCAGAATTACACCAGACTTCTTGCCAGAGACTATGAAAGCCAGAAGATTCTGGGTTGATGTCATACAGACCCTAAGAGAACACAAATGCCAGCCCAGACTACTATACCCAGCAAAACTTTCAATTACCATAGACAGAGAAACCAAAGTATTCCATGACAAAACCAAATTCACACAGTATATTTCCACAAATCCAGCTCTTCAAAGGGTAATAAGTGGAAAACTCCAACACAAGGAGGGGAACTACATCCCTGAAAAAGCAAAAATGTAAACTTCCAACAAAACTACAAGAAGATAGCGACATCAACAGAAATCCAACTCTTACTACAAAAATAACAGGAAGCAACAATTACTTTTCCTTAATATCTATTAATATCAATGAACTCAATTCCCCAATAAAAAGACATAGACTATCAGATTAGGTATGTAAACAGGACCCAACATTTTGTTGCATACAGGAAACCTACTTCAGTGACAAAGACAGACACTACCTCAGAATAAAAGGATGGAAAACAATTCTCCAAGCCAATGGTCCCAAGAAAAAGGCTGGAGTAGCCATTGTAATATGGAATCCAATCAATTTTCACACAAAACTGATCAAAAAAGATAAGGAGGGGCACTTCATGCTCATCAAATGTATGATCTACCAAGATAAACTCTCAATTTTGAACCTCTATGCCCCAAATGGAAGGACATCTACATTCATAAAAGAAAGTTTGCTAAAGTTCAAAGCACACATTGCACAGCACACAATAATAGTGAGAGATTTCAACACCCCACTCTCTGCAATGGACAGGTCATGGAAACAGAAACTAAACAAAGGCACAGTGAGACTAACAGAAGTCATGAAACAGATGGATTTAACAGATATTTATAGAACTTTTTATCCTAAAACAAAAGGATATACCTTGTTTCAGCACCTCATGGTACCTTCTCCAAAATTGACCATATAATTGGTCACAAATCAGGCCTCAACAGATACAAGAAGATTGAAATAATTCCTTGTATCTTATCAGATCACCATGGATGAAGGCTTCTCCTCAACAACAAAATAAACAATAGAACACCCACATACACATGGAAGCTTAACAATACTTTACTCAATGATAACTTGGTCGAGGAAGAAATAAAGAAATTAAAGACATTCTAGAGTTTAATGAAAATGATGCCACAACATACCCAAACTTATGGGACACAATGAAAGCAGTCCTAAGAGGAAAACTCATAGTTTTAAGTGTCTCCAAAAAGATACTGGAGAGAGCATACAGTAGCAATTTGACAGCAAATTTGATAGCTCTAGAACAAAAAGAAGCAAATTCACCCAAGAGGAGTCAAAGGCAGGAAATAATCAAACTTAGTGCTGAAATCAATCAAATAGAAACAAATAGAACTATACAAAGAATCAACCAAACCAAGAGCTGGTTCTTTGAGAAAATCAACAAAACAGATAAAACATTAGCCAGACTAAATAGAGGGCACAGAGACAGTATCATAATTAACAAGATCAGAAATGAAAAGGGAGACATAATAACAGACACTGAGGAAATCCAAAAATCATGAGATTCTAGTACAAAAGCCTATATTCAACAAAACTGGAAAATCTGGATGAAATGGTCAATTTTCTAGACAGATACCAGGTACCAAAATTAAATCAAGATCAGGTCAACGATCTAAACAGTTCCATATCTGCTAATGAAATAGAAACAGTCATTAATAGTCTCTCAACTGAAAAAAGCCCAGGATCAGATAGGGTTAGTGCAGAGTTTTATCAAACCTTCAAAGAAGATCTAATACCAATACTCCTTAAACTATTCCACAAATTATAAACAGAAGGTAACTCTACCCAATTCATTCTATGAAGCCATAATTACTCTTATACCTAAACCACACAAAGACCTAACAAAGAAAGAAAACTTTAGACCAATTTCCCTAATGAATATCGATACAAAACTACTCAATAAAATTCTTGCAAACAGAATCAAAGAACACACAAAAATGATCATCCACCATGATCAAGTAGGCTTCATCCCAGGGATGCGAGGATGGTTCAATATTCGGAAATCCATGAACATAATTCACTATATGAACTCAAAGAAAAAACATATGATCATCTCATTAGATGCTGAGAAAGCATTTGACAAAATCCAACAGTCCTTCATGATAAAAGTCTTGGAAAGATCAGGAATTCAAGGCGCATTCTTAAACATAGTGAAAGCAATATACAGCAAACCAGTAGCCAACATCAAACTAGGTGGAGAGAAACTTGAAGCAATCCCACTAAAATCAGGAACTAGACAAGGCTGCCCACTCTCTCCCTACCTATTCAATATTGTACTTGAAGTCGTAGCCAGAGCAATTAAACAACAAAAGGAGATCAAAAGGATACCAATTGCAAAGGAAGAAGTCAAATTATCACTATTTTCTGATGATATGATAGTACATTGAAGTGACCCCAAAAATTCCACCAGAGAGCTCCTAAACCTGATAAACAACTTCAGCAAAGTAGCTGGATATAAAATTAACTCAAGCAAATCAGAGGCCTTCCTCTACACAAAGGATAAACAGGCAGAGAAAGAAATTAGGGAAACAAAACCCTTCACAATAGTTACAAATAATATAAAATACCTTGGTGTGACTCTAACTAAGCAAGTAAAAGATCTGTTTGAGAAGAACTTCAAGTCTCTGAAGAAGGAAATTGAAGATCTCAGAAGACGGAAAGATCTCCCATGCTCATGAATTGGCACGATTAATATAGTAAAAATGGCCATCTTGCCAAAGGCAATCTACAGAGTCAATGCAATCCTCATCAAAATTCCAACTCAATTCTTCACAGACTTAGAGCAATTTGCAAATTCATCTGGAATAACAAAAAAACCTAGGATAGGGAAAACTATTCTCAACAATAAAGGAACCTCTGGTGGAATCACCTTAAGCTGTACTACAGAGCAATTGTGATGAAAAACTGCATGGTATTGGTACAATGACAGGCAGGTATATCAATGGAATAGAATTGAAGAACAGAAATGAACCAAAACACCTCTGGTCACTTGATCTTTGATAAAGTAGCTAAAACCATCCAATGGGAAAAAAGACAGCATTTTCAACAGATGGTGCTGGCTCAACTGGCGGTTAACATGTAGAAAAATGCAAATTGATCCTTTCCTTTCTCCTTGTACAAAGCTTAAGTCCAAGTGGATCAAGGACCTTCACATCAAACCAGATACATTGAAACTATCAGAAAAGAAAGTGGGGAAGAGCCTTGAGCACATAAGCACAGGGGAAAATTTCCTGAACAGAACACCGGATGTCAGCGCCATCTGCAGGCTATCACCACTCACCACGGCTCTCTACAGTTTTCCTCCAAAAAACCCCAAAAAACCAAAAACCAAAAAACAACAAAAAGAACAAACCCTGTACCCTCCCTCTTCCCCATGCTCGCCACCCCACTCTCTCCTGCTTACTGGCCCTGGCATTCCCCTACACTGGGGCATAGAACCTTCACAGGGCCAAGGGCCTCTCCACCCATTGATGACAAACTTGGCCATACTCTACTATAGATATGCTGTTGGAGAAATTAGTCCCACCGTGCGTACTCTTTGGTTGGTGGTTTAGTCCCTGGGAGCTCTGAGGGTACTAGATAGTTCATATTATTGTTCATCCTGAGGGGCTGCAAACCCTTCAGCTCATGGGGTCCTTTCTCTAGCTCCTTCATTGGGAACCCTGTACTCAGTTCAATGGATGGATGTGAGCCTCTACATCTGTGTTAGTCAGGTACTGTCAGAGCCTCTCAGGAGTAGCTATACCATGCTGGATTGTTCTTCCTTCAGTCTCTGCTCCATAGTTAGTCTCTACAACTCCTTCCATGGGTATTTTGTTCCCCCTTTTAAGAAGAAATGAAGTGTCCTCATTTTGGTCTTCCTTCTTCTTGAGTTTCTTGTGGTTTGTGGATTGTACTTTGTGTATTCCAAACTTCTGGGCTAATAACCACTTATCAGAGAATGCATACCATGTGTATTCTTTTGTGATTGGGTTATCTCACTCAGGATGATATTCTCCAGATCCATCCATTTCCCTAAGAATTTCATAAATTTATTGTTTTTAATAGCTGAGTAGTACTCCAGTGTATAGATGTACCACAGTTTCTGTATCCATTCCTCTGTTGAGGGACATCTGGGTTGTTTCCAGTTTCTAGCTATTATAAATAAGGCTGCTATGAACATAGTGGAACATGTGTCCTTATTACATGTTGGAGCATCTTCTGGGTATATTCCCAGAAGTGGTATAGCTGGGTCCTCTGGTAGAACTATATCCAATTTCCTGAGGAGCTAAGTCTCGCTGACCATAGCTTTTAAGTATTTATTCTGTTTTTAGTATGCTGAGCCAAATAGCGGGAGGGGCTCCTTGCTCTAGTGCAGCAAATGCTTGGGCAGATACCACCTTGTCATGATTTTGTTAGGCTCTGAGCTTGCAAACCATTCAGAGAAGAAACACTAAGCCAGCACACAAGGCAACACTAAATAGGCCAATTCCCACCATCCTTTAAGGAAAGAAAAGGCTGAAGAAATCTAGGAGGTAAATTTAGTAAATCCTTGAGCCAGGGACAGATCTAATATCCTGGAGAGCCATGACAAGGACAGGAATCTGCTGTGATGTTCTCTGGGAAGCCATCCTTTGTGATGAGGATTTCAATCGCTCCAGCAGCCAGAACGGGTTGTCTTCTTCCTGTGGGAAAACACAAACAGCTCCCCTGGATCTTATCAAGATAGGATTCAGGTCCTTCTATTGGTCAGTCAAGACATAAAAAATTAAGAGTAAAGAGTGCTACTCGTGGCACTAAGGGTAGAGGCTCATCGACTTCCAATTTTTGTTTTATTAGATAAGATTTTAGCATGTGATGAGCCCGTTCTATGATGCCTTGTTCTTGAGGATTGTATGGAAATCACACACAAGCCAGGATATTTCCACTCGCAGCCTACTTGTACTAGCTGCCAAAGGGTATTTATTTGTTCTACTCAGCTGCATCACAGCAGCTGCTTCCTGCATTGGTTAACCATGCTTCCAATCCTTTACTCTTATAAGGTGTGATAGCAGCACAGTACTCCTTTGTGCACTGCTCATAAACCAGCTGTTTGATCAGCAGCATGGCTACATCTGGATCACCAAATATTATCCCTGCAGCTTCTACTAGTCTAGCCACAAGGTCAGAAAACTGCTCCATGGGTCTTGTAAGATTTTTGTAAGGTTCCCACTTACTTCCCCTTTATTAGGCAAGGACTTCCATGCCTTGATAGCAATCTGATTCACCTGCTCAAAGACTTGCAATGGGTAACCAGTCTGTTGATTAACAAAGCAACCTTGCCCCAAAAGCATATCCCTTTCCCAGGCTTGATTCCCAGCTGCATGATTAGCGTCTGCCTGTTCATTAGCAAATTAAAGTGAAAGAGGCTATGATCCCATAAGTATGGACGGACTCAGCTAAGGACTTTATAACCTTAAAGTCCAAAGGCTCATGAAAACGCTGACCCTATGCATCTTGAAAAACTGGATAAACAAGTGACAATTCAATTCTAACTGTAGGGTTGATAGTAGGCCCCGTATCCAACTCTCCTTTTCTGAATTTACCGAACGCTCCTCTTTTATCTGCTCTAATACTGCCTGCTCTTTCTCTACTGCTTTACAGCACCTTTGATCTTCTAGACACCCCCTGATTAGCGTCCATACTGGTCTAATACTTCTCTTAAGCATCCCCTGCTCTCATGCAATTCCATCTTTTGAATCGGTTTGCTGGGTTATAAGGCAAAACCAGGCCACCAGAATAACGGTGAAAGCAAGTAGATGCAGCATTGTAATTATGACCACAGCAGCTATTGGTGGCATACCCAAAACCAAGGTCATTACACCCTTTTTTTCTAGCGTGCTGCTCGTCACTTGCTTGCCGCTTTATTGCGGACTTTCGTTTTGCCTCTCTCCGAGGACCTTGCCACTTTACCTCGGACTTTCGTTTCGTCTCTTTCCCGAGAACTTTCTAAACTCTGGCCTTACTTACCGGACACTTACCGATCGATCGCCGTCTCTTTCCAAGAACCTTTCTTTAGTTCGCTTCACTGCAAAACTTTATTGCTCCAACCTGGAGTCTTTACAGCCTCTACTTCCGAGGACTTTATTGTCCCTTCTTACCTGGGAGCTTACTGATCGATCGCCCTGTCCGCTAAGAGTTCTGGAACCTCACGGGACGCTTATATCGCCATCGGGGCCACCATTATGTGGCGCGCCAACCCTGCCCAGCAGGAATTAAGACAGGACACAACTGGTTTCTTCTCTTAGCAGTTTACTCAGGATACTTTACATGCAGCATTGTGTGGAGGTGAGCCCGAGATCCCTACTCAGGCACAGCTTATATCCTAGTAGGAGCCCATGAACTCATGCCACATGTCATCTCCCCATAGGCCAGGGAAGATCATGCCACTCAGAAGCACAACCTACAAGCCAAACCAGGTGTTGTCTATCTCAGAGCACTCAGCCAGCTGTCACCATCTTTAGGGCGAGGTTCGGACGGCTCTCTACAGAAAACCTGGGAAAGGAGATATCGTATGACATGTAAATAAACAAAATTTCTAATAAAATAAAATAAAGAAGGTTCACATTGGGCATAAAAGGTCATATTCATTTGTTCATTCAAGAAATAGATCAGTTGTGTTTCAGGTAGGGAAAAGAACCTTTCTGGAGATTGTGTTTTAATTGGGAAGGTAGAAGAATAGACAGAGACACATATGTCAGGTGAGTCTACATAATGACACGTTCCAAGAAGGATGGAAAGGGAAGCAGCTCTTTCTGTAGACACAGGTCTTTCTGGTTTCTGTTATGCTCTAGGAGTTGAATGAAACTAGTCATGCAGTCAGCTCTATGAGGGTCTGGAGAAGGCCACTCTAAAAATGACAGTGCAGGCAAAGTACCCAGTGCAGGGACGTAGTCAAGACAATTGGAAAGGGAAAGCTAGTGAGGCCAATTTATGCTCCCTGCTGGTGAGAGTGTGAGTGGGCCACATGATGGGTTCAAAAGTACGTAGCTTCCTATCATGAACATGATGAAATAATTTAGTATTAATCTAAAAGTAAGTGGATCTGCCTGAAATTTATATAGTAACAAACTTCATTTCTCAATTGTTATTTTTAAGATAATGTGAGAATAAATCACAGTAATTGTGTTGCAATTTGATCTACATTCTGTTACATGCAACATAGTCAAAATAAACAAACTAAGGCAAGGCAAAGTAACTGAAATTAGTCTGTCATTATGCTGTCATGCCAGTTGTAAAGAGAAAACGCACATGCATACACACAATCAGCTAGTATCTGGAATTATATACTTCTGGCTGGTAACGAAGGGATGCCATTGATTTCCAGTGACACTTAATAGGCTTTATAAATTCTGAAACTCTAAAGATGGACACTAAACCTATAATAGAAATTACATGGGCAACAGTAGTAGTTCATTCTGCTAACATCATAGTGATCAATATTTTTGTTTGTTTTCTTGTTTGCTTGGGTTTTTTTTTTTTTTGAGACAGTGTTTTTGTAATTAGAACTCTATAGACCAGTTTTGCTGTGAACTCAGAGATCCACCTGTCTGCCTCTTGAGGGCTAGGATTAAAGGCATGAGCCACCACCACCAGGTTCATAGTGATGAATATTAATGAGAACATCCATTACGATATTCTCCATTAATTTATTTTAATGCCCATCTTTTATGACTTTGATCATTTATACTATTCTCTCATGCTCTGCCATTGAGAAATAGAGGTGGTTCATTAGCCACTCAAATCATTCTACAAAGCACATTCCTACTGAGGCCTATTTGTTATCAATAACCTGACCCTTAGGTGACAAAGATAGAATTTAGGCTCTTTTTTTTTTTTTTTTGAGACAGGGTTTCTCTGTGTAGGCCTGGCTGTCCTGGAACTGACTCTGTGAGTTTTCACTTCTTAAAAGAGCCCAAATTTGACGGGTGGTGGTGGTACACACCTTTAATCCCAGCACTTGGAAGGTAGAGACAGGCAGATTTCTGAGTTTGAGGCCAGCCTGGTCTACAGAGTGAGTTCCAGGATAGCCAGGGATATACAGAGAAATCCTATCTCAAAAAAACAAAGAAAAAAGTAAGAAAAACAAATAAATAAATTTAAAAACAAGTTGAAAACACATGTCCTAACCACAGTGCAACTTACTAACCTCTCTCTGATTGGATTTTAAGCTTGCTCCACAAAAGGGAAGTTCATGTCTGGTACTGTAATCCTGGTCAAAAGCCCATGGGCAGTTATAGGTCCTCAGAGTAAATTTACTATTGTCATTTGGCTAAATGGTTATGTTGTTAAACTGCCTTCTAAATATGAATGCTTATACCCTTAGATTAACGCTCTTTCTGACTCAGTTAGGGAAACTTCTTTTACTGTTTGAGCAGAAACTCCCAACTAGACAGCATACTGAGAATATGAATCTGTGCGGTGTTCTCAGTCTGGAGTAAGGTGAGAATCACAGAGGGCACAGGAAGACAATGCATTCTGAAGAATGAAGAGGGGCACTGGAAACTGCTGACTTCCAAACAACATAGCTGCTTGCACTGCTGAACTCAGCATCTGTGGCTACCTGCCCAACTCCTGAAAGAAAGAAAGCCACCCAAAATTTCAAGACAAAATGATGGAGGAACTCTTGAGACAGCACCCGTAGGCAAGAATCTCTTGGCTACGTGGGGAAGGAGAGCCATTTTTCTCTCATTTTTAAGAGGAAGTAGTCACTCGTAGGTTATCCATGCCCCAATGGATGATAACACTCACCCCTGCCCCACAGGAACATATGGGCAGAACTAATCAATGAAATCATTTAACAAAACGTGAGACAAGCTTATGAAGTTGGGAAGGGAATGTGATCAAGGGAGTCCAAGGGAAGGGAGACATAAGGAGTGGTTATAATTAAAATATCTTGTATGTATCTGTGGAATTACCAAAGAACAAATAAAAATATTATTAAAAAAGAAAGTACAATTTGAAGCTACAAAATATACTATGTGCATTAATAATAGCTACTTTATGTATTGTTGTGACTTTTTTTCAATTAAATGATCTATGATTTAAAGATAGTGAGGAGGAGTCTTGTTAATAAAGTGTGGATGATTTGGAGTTCAATTGTTTTGCTGTTGTTGTTTTGCTGTTGTTGTTACCTGATCCAATAGCACTTGCTTTTACAGTACTGAAATGCTACTGCAATTAAACCTTGTATAAATCCTCAGTCTACCATGAATTAGCTTCACCTATACCATGTAAGAACTACTAATGTGTTTTACTTAGGCACACTCTAGAATAAAATAGCAAGTAATTCACATCAGCACCGCATTAGTACAGCTTTTCCTTGTTCTGGGGATTTTGTTTGAAGTTTTGTTGTTGCTGTTGCATTGTTTTGTTTTCTTTTTAAGAGGAAATAACACATGGTTCTCCTTTGCCTGGCGGATTTTAGCATAAATGTGAATAGATAAAGAGTACAAAAGTACAGTGAGAGCTTATTGGACTCTGCTGATGAAGATAGACTAGGTTACATCTGGTTACTGCTCTGAGAAAATAGCTTTTATAGTGATTTCTAAATTTATTTGAAGTGGTCTTTAAATTTATTCTATGAAAATTTTTAGGTCCATTATGCATTATTGACTAAGTAAATATTATAAATATTACATATACATAAATATCTCATTTATATATGATTATAAATAAACTTATCTATCTGACTAAAATATTAAGTATGCTAGTATGGCATTGTGTATCTTATGAATGCCATGCAATTTCTCAAAACAAAATTATAAGGTAGATGCTGTTTTGACCATGTTTTAGGCAAGAAATTTAAAATGTAAGATATTTAACAAGTCATCCTCAGTAAACAGCAGAAATGAGATTTTAAGCCAAAGTAGTATGGTATGGTCCCAAGAGTGAGATATTCCCCTTAATGCTATAGGAATTTAAGGAATCCTGGGAAGAATTGTGCCTGGCCCTTCCAGTAGACTTGGACTTTGAGCAACTTCCCTCTCAGGTTATATTCTGAACCCTGCACTGGCATAGCACACATATCTGTAACCAGAGCTGTGACTATCTAAACACCGAGTAAGCCAGGAGCTTAGGAGGAGTGTAGCACTACAACAGCCTTCAGGATGACAGCTCAGAGTTACCGTCTATAGAGGCCGGGCTTCCTGTGGGAGGATCTTTCTTCACTCCTATTACAAGGAACAATGCTAATTCCTTTTGGTGGTAATTTAATGTTTCCCCAGGGCTGGTGCTCTTGGTTTTAGAAACTGACTTAGAACACTCATGTCCAGGAATATAGATGATACACAATGAGAATTTCATTTTCTGCTTGATTTTGTAAGTGAAATCACACTTTGTCACCACTCCTGTTTGCTGCCACCAAAGGTGTTAATGAAACATGACTTCCAGGATTAGTTTTCAAGATTGTGTTCCATTACACTCGGTTGTCTAAAAACACTTTTTAAAATCCATGTCTGGACGCAATGAGGTGTGGGAGAAAGTCACTCTTGGTAAGGCTCAGTGAGGCCTGATAGTCACACAGATTGTTTAATCTCTAGATTGAAAGGTCAAGACATGCACAGAGGTCTTAACAGTTACAACCAAGAGCTGTTCTCAGATGAAAGCTGCACAGATTCATGTTTCACTGTTTGGAGCCCAAGTTTCAGGTTGTCTTTAAAATTGATGTTTCAGTTCATCAAACCTGAGTTGTTGTTACAGAGCCAACCATGCTTCAGAAAGACAAGTTCTCTTGATCTGAAAATAATTTCTGAAGCACAAAGTTTGATAGTGAGATGAAGGACCTTGGGGCCTTTTCCCTGTGGATAAACTCTCAGTTCTCATTCTGAAGGAACCATACTTGGAAGCAGTCAGGATGAGGAAGAGGTAAGCAGCACACTGTTCACATGGCTCTAGCCACAGGGCCACCCAGCAGAGTATCTTTCACCATCTCTTTTTAAGTTCATTGTGACTTAATGTTTACATGGATCTGACCAAGGTTGGGCAGTTTTGTAGTTAGGCTGTACCCATGGGACATGTAGAGATACCCTTGAGTCATAGCTTAGTGCTTCCAGTCCACATATGAGGTGAGCAGCTCAGACTCACTCCCCTTGTGGCACTGTTAACACAGCATGACAAGAGCAGTGCCCCAAGCTTGAAGTGGTTGACATATGAGAAAATGCATTAGAGTGTTGCTATAGCACCAGGTAACGTGTATTTCTACCTAGATTGTGATAGAGAAACACAAAACAGTACTTGAAATAAATAAACAAGTGAGCATTTGAGAGCTGTTTTGCTTTCAAAATGATGCATATCATGTCAACCTCCCAAAGATAACATATGGAAGAACCAATTGATAATGTTAATATTTTCTAAGCATTGTTGGCTTATATTAATTTTTAATTTTTACTCTCTTATACCTTTAGTTTTATTATGTAGATAGGAAATATTTTTCCTACTGCTGAGGACATTGTTTGGGAAGGTTCTGGAACCTTTGGTGTCTGGAGCCTAGCTAAAGGAAGTATATTTCTAAGAGTACAAGCTTTCATGTTTATAGCATAAGCACACTTCTTGTCCCACCTCTACGTCCTGTTTTGCTGAGATGTGACAAGATAAGAAAAAATAGCCGAACACTATACCATCTCTTTCTGCTTTCTTAGACGATACCCTCAAGCTATGGCCAAACATCAGCCTCCCTCCCTTAAGTTGCGTCTTACTTGGCATTTGATTGCAGAAATGATAAAAGTAACTAACATAGAATGTTGATAACAAGAAGTTGGGTTGTGGAAGTTGGATTGTGGATGCGAATGTACGATTATGTAGTTCTTATGCCCACAGAACCTTAAGCAGAGCTTCATGAGTTATTCTGGTGGGAGCTCACAAGACCAGAATGAAACAGAGTAAAACTAGAGACACTGAAGGCTGTTTTCTGCTTCCAGTTCTATAGAGATACAGGTGAGGAGACCTAGCCAAGACCTAGTCCTACTACACTGACTTCTCACCACAGTGGACTGTATACTCGTGTCTTGGTTAATCTTCACTGCAAACTCGAACAGAATTGAAATGCCTTTGGTCTTGTCTGTAAAGCAGCTTCCAGAGAGGGGTAACAAGGCAGGATGACACAGCCTAAGTTGCTCTTGTTGGGCAAATTGTCGCAACAGTAAGAAACATAACTTACCTTCCAACCATGATCCAAAGTTAATCCTTCCTCCCAGACAATGGTTCTTCTCAGGAATTTGGTTATAGAAATAAAGAAAACAACTAATGTAAGTACAGATTGGTAGGCAGGGAGAGACTAATCGATTCACAGAGAAAAAGCAAATTCATTCTAGATAGGCAAATAAGAGTCATTTTTTGGTATGGTCTTAACTCTCTGCTGACTTTAATCCTCAGTAAATAGATTAATGTTAGAATCTGCCTTATTGAAAGCGACATTCATGAGTTAGAGGCATCATGAGATGAACCCAGGAGCTCTGAGGACTTTACTGTCTCCTCACGTTCTTCCCTCATGCTTTGTTGTTGTTGTTGTTGTTGTTGTTGTTGTTGTTGTTGTTGTTGTTTTAGAGATAAGAACATCCTAGGTAAGCAGCATCTTCTGGAGTAGGACAAGAAGAGAGTTCCATAGAGTTCTCAACTTTACCCCAGTTTCTGGAACACCTCCCGAGATGGGTCTATGGTGACAGGAGTTAGCAAGGTCAGCTCTCCTGTTCCCACTATACTGGCTCTGCACTAAGCAAGAGAAAGACAGTCAATTATACCAGTAAATTATAGTGAGATCGCATGGGAGAAAGAAATAGTCATTCTTCCTATGCCTGTGTCCACTCTGAGATCTGCTAGAGATCATTATCAGTAATAATGTCAGGCCCTAGGCTAAATGACTAGCCGACATTAGCACATTTAATATCCAGTCCAGTGAGATGCATAGCTACTCATAACTTTTGCAAATTAGAATCATGGAGATTTTAATTATGCAAATCTGAAATTGTTTAATATAAAGTATCAACACATTCTCACTTCATTTGCCAACTTTAAATATAGCAATAGCAAGACACTCTCAATTTAAAGTATTACCAAGAATTCCCTAGTTCAAAATTAAGCTTAAAACGCTAAGTTTGATGACACGTGTCATAGTTCCAGCTACTTGGGAGGTTGGGGCCTGAGGATAATGCTATTGAGGACAGGCTGGCCTACATTATAATACTCTTTCTCTATAAGAAACCCAATGAAAATTCACACAAAATAAAAGGTAAGCCTAGAGAAAATTTCCAATCTGAATTGCACCTTGCTCACATATGGCAGATACTTTTGCTGAAAAATAATAATTGTTAGGATTAACGTTAAAGCTTGCTGAACACTAGCTGAGTGCTTCCTGGATTTGAAACCATCTATTTATAACAGGAAAGAAAATCCTGCCAAATAGAACTATTATTATCCCCAATTTGCAGAGAAGGAAGAGAAGATGTGCAGCTATTGAGAAAGAAGATAGAACCCAGTCTTACTGCAAAGGATTAATCCTGAAATGCATGTATCTTTAATTAAATCAGCTTTTAGGGCTGTCTCCTCCTATGACGTATGTTTTTCTTGTGGATTTATATTCATACCTTTGAAATCAAATTGGGAGGCAGTTAAGTTGTCCACAACCTCCATGCTAATGGGATCGACATTCACTGGACAGGGAAGGTAAAATAATGTACACAGACAGATCTCACCTGGCACCCAGCTGAGCGCACACTGACACTGCATGTTGTCTTTGCACCTCTTTTCTTTCCAGAATATAAAGATGCATCTGAGAAAGCACGAAAGCAGCATGAGTCCATGTGCTGGACACCCTTCCGACTGCTTCAGTTACAGCCTTGACAGAAAACACCTGGGCACTTTCTCAAAGGCTCCCACTCTGCTGTTGTGTCCTCTCAAATGCCACATGTCAGGCAACCACTAGAACACATGCCCTGCTGGAACAAGCCAAGTCCCTGGTAAGCTGGGAGATTGTTGCAGACATACTTCGCCTCCTTTCCTACACTTTCTACCACAAGCTGATTTAGCAGAAAGTACAGGACAGATACAGTATGACCCAGGAGTCAGCGAAAACTGCACAGTAACTTGTGAAAAGAAGGGAGTGCAAACACTGTTCTCTGAGCAGAATGCTCCAGCAAAGAGACGTCTCACTACTGTTATCTCCTTCTTCCACATTCTGCAGAGTACCCAAATAGAGTGATGTGCTCTGAAGGACAACCACAGACATGCTTTGCATAAAAGGCACCCATTTATTTTACTTTTTTTTATTGTTTATAGACAGAGTGTTAAGTAACCCAGTGGGGTGCACATTCTTATACATGGGCATCCACAACTCCATATGTTCCAGATTGTCTGGATGGAACAGAAGTTTTCCTCAGGCAAGTTGACCCCAGCCTACCAATTGTAAATCCTCTTTGGCACAAAGAAAAATACCTTGCTTGGAAGCACAAAGCTCCTAGAAATGGAACAGTACCTGGTATACATCATGGTGCAGTCACTACCCCTGTGTGAGCAAGGGAAGCTGGCCTGCTTCCAGAACTACCCAAGTACCTTCCTGAACAAAGTAAAATTAATGTGTAGAGATTAGTTCTTATCATGTTTCAAGTTAGTTCTATTATGCTTAATACATTGATATATATTATATATAAATATACAATTAAATATATTGAGTATATTTTATTATATTAATTTAGTTATATTAATTTAAACTGTTACTTAAATATAAATATAATTTATTATATTAATTTAAACAAAATTAGTTTGAATGTATTTATTATTTTTTACATAACAGAACATACGCTTCTATGTAAATGTATACAGCATTAAGGTTTTCCGGTTTCTTTAAGTGCTTAGTCTACAGCACACTGAAACTGACATAGGAGCTCTAAGTTCTGCTGCCAGGTCCAACCCCCTGTGGTACACTACACCAACACTTGGCACATGTCAGCAGCTTACAGCTGCCATCACATCCTTTGCTCTCCTCTCACTGGAGACTGAGCCCTACCGGGGAAGTTCCTCATCTCTCTGCTACTGGCTTCCAGGAGAAGGTACTGACTCTTCCTGTGTTTCTCTTCCTCCTTTTTGAATAAATACAGGAGAGACAGTGGAGTGCACACAGGAAAACTGCAGCCCTGTAAGAAGATGCACGCTCTGACTGGGAACAGGAGCGGCTTGATCAGAGAAGCCCACAAAGTCCACCGGCTGTGGACAGGTCTGCTCAGATAGCAGGTATGGGGTGAGCACACTCCTCCCTGCCCTTCACAGACCACCCAGGAACTTGAGGAAATGTCAAGGAAACAAGCTACTCATTAACCTCAGGTTGAATCTGGCTGCCAGAGTGTAAAAGAAGAGGAGTCACATAAAGACAAAAGTCCTCACTGGGCCTCTGAAGGTGCCACAAAATCCCAGTACAGGCAGCTCACAGCTCCACCTAGATGGAAACCCAACTCTGATAACTTCTGGAGAACATAAGGATTGCCTCCAAAATAAAAGAGATGACTGCGGACCTACCAAATCATAGATACAAATGCTCATGTATATTCTCAACCACACTTCAAAGTATATTATTTTGTATTACTTTGTTGTATTTCAATAGACAAATTCAATGAGTGGGGAGGTGTTCATATTTTTGCTGTTAACATAAAAAATTTGAATTCAGCATTCTGAAATAGGCCCAGATAGGGTGCAGTGGTGTGTGCCCAAAGCCCAGAGCATGCCCTCCCGCTGCCCTCCCTCTCTTCTTCATTACACTGATAGTGGCTGGTCCAGTCAGGAAACTGAAAATGTAATTAAAGCACATCCAGATCTTTATGGATGTTTAGAGAAAATCTATGCATTAGTGTTTGATTAGGGTTTTTGTTTTACTGATTGATTGGTTTTAACTATTCCAAATGATTCTAATATGTGACCAGAGCTGATAGCCATTCTTTTCAAAAACCATATGATTTGAATGTCATAGGCAAAAGCCATTTTTGAAGAACTGATGACATGTTAAAGTTGTAGCACACTCCGTTGTACTTAAAGACTCCTTCTCCAGGTGTGAACTTGGATTTACATCTGCAAACTCTAAAAGGACAACAGATTGAGAAGTCTAATCTAGCAAGGAAACAGGCTGGGATGTGGAAAAATGCAGAAAGAGCAGCCCACAGTAAGGTGTTCCGCAGAAGACACTGTTGGCCTGGCTCTGTTTGTCAGTGGGAATTGAGCACTGCTTTCTTCACACTGCAGAAAGACTGGTTCCCTCTGTGCAGGAGGATCCATTTGTGTGACAGGGATGTCTGTCTGCCATACCTCCCTCAAAGAAAAATGCCCAGTCACTGGACAGAGGGAGAAGTCAGGAAAGAGAGGAGAATATTTTCCTTAAATTCCTTCCTGATGCCCTTTAACCCATGGAACACTGAAGTTCTTCATTTAAGAACATGAGCATGTGCTGTGGGGCATCTCCTCAGGGAAGTGAGCTTGGGATTCAAACAGCAGGTCAGCTCTGGAATATCATGAGATGTCATTGGCAGTAAGATGCTGAGACCAGTCAGCCAAAAAGGAGTGCCTGCAAAGGAGTTAGCAATGAATTCCACAAGAGCAAGCCATCCCAGGTCATGACAGCTAGGCTTAGGTTCCTTTTCAATCTCGGTCCAAATGGATATGATATGTTTTAATCTGTAACTCCTTGCTGTTGACAACTGTTGTCTAACACAGATAGCTGAGAGTGGTGAGGAAAAGTGCAGAGAAAGAAGGTCTGGGGAACCCGGGTTCCCTAGCACAGGCTCCCACACATCCAAGGTTCCAGAGAGCACAGAGAACAGCTCTCTGGAAGAAGGGAAGAAAGGAAGCCTTGTGCATGATAATCTGTGACACTACACCAAGCAAAGGAAAACAGAGATGTCATAAACTGCCAGCCAGGCATGAACTCCCACCCACCCATATCTCCCTGGTTCAAGTGCCACATGGTGGGAATTAGACATGGTGAGCTGCATCGCTCACGGGAGGCTGCTCAGCTATTGACTTCTCTTTTTCTTCTCATGACTCTTTGTAGGATGAACAGGAATGACATCCTTTACGGTTGCGACCAAGCCTGAGTCAAGCCTATACCATTGTAGCTGTGCCTTTCCTTTGCCTGACCTGCTCTAGTCAGTACCTGCATGCCAGCTTATTCATATTGTCTCCATTGCCACCCTGGCCGCACTCCCCACTGTGAGCCTCAGGTCTGTACTCTGTGCCCCTTTATAACTCAGCGCCACTCTCAGCATCACAGGGAACCCGGTACACAGACATGCTCATGTTGGGTTCTTTAATGTGGGCATGGCTTTCATTCATGTATCCACAGTTAAGATAGAGTGAGGCTAGAGAGCTGGCTCAGCTGTTAACAGCACTTGCTACTCTCCCAAAGGACCACGGTTCAATTCTCAGCATCCACATGGTGGCTCAAAATCACCTGCAAATACAGTTTCAGGGGTTTGATGCCCTCTTCTGTCCTCTGTGTGCACTGCATACATGTGACTCAGCGATACCCACAGGCAAAAATACCCACAGACATTAAACAAACTTTTTTCTTTTAATTAAGAAGCAGAAACAAAGCCATCCATGCCTACTAGTGTTAAGCTTCCTAGCTGCACTTCAGACAGTCAAGGGTTCCGTGCTCAGGGAATGGTCCTTCCCATAGTAAAAATGGATCTTCCCACACCAGTTAAGATAATCAACATCATCTCCAGAGGTATGCCCGAGGCCCTTCTTCCAGGTGAGTCTACATTCTGTCAGCTAGCTAACCATCACAAATATCCTGAGAAGGTCTCACTAGGAAGGTGCATATGAGAGACTTGGGGGAGAAAAAAAAGGTCCTTTGGAGAAATTATCCTGTTTTGTTACTGGTGACCAGCTGACCCTTTGGAACACAGGAGAGCCAGAGTAGATGCTGTTCACCCTAAGGCTGGCTATACTGAGCATCAGTCATGGTGGGGTGTTGGGGAAGGGTTGTAGTACCAAGTCACTCCTAGTTAAGTGACTTAAAGAATAGAATTAATAGCAATTAGACAAGACACCATATGATTCATAAGCTGTTATTTTAAATTATCTACCATACCTTCTGACCAAAAAAAACAAACAAACAAACAAACAAACAACAAAAGCTATCTTCCCACTGTTTGAAGACAGAATCACAAACAGCACATTTCTGGGAAACATGATTTTTAAGCAGAGACTATTGCAGAGCTAGAGAACCGGACATAATGATGACTAAGTCAGACTGGTGGCATTTAGCTTCTTCAAGGTACATTAACTGTTAAAGTATCTTTACTGTTTCAACCTTCTCCCCCAAATTCTCATCTGTGAGCATTACTGGCTACTTTAGATTCTCCATGTGGAATTTTCCAACAACTCACAAAGTATTTTCTGATGGTTTGTTTTGTGAATTATGGGTGTATGGGGTTGTTCATTTGCTTGCTTGCTTGATGCTTGGTTTGTGGAAGGGTTTGTTTTGTTTAGAGACCAGGTCTCATGTGGCCAAACTGTCTTCAACCTCATTATATAGCAAAAGATGATCTTCAACTTCTGATCCTCCTGCTTCTGCCAACCAGGTAATGGATTACAAGCCTGTGATACCATACTCAGTTCATTGGTGCCACATATCAGATCTGAAGCTTCATGCATGCTAGACAAGTATTCTACTGTCAGAGTAGAGGCTTAGCCACATGAGTTCCATTTCTATATTCTTTGCAAAGCATTCCCAGCTAGGTCTTCAGAGTTTCAAGAAATGGGAAACTTGTTCTGGAACCTTGTGCCAGCAGCTCTGACAATTGGAACAAAAGGAAGAAAATGCTTTAGTCTCTGCTTTAATAAAATGGTTCCAAGGGACAGGAGGAAATGAGGCCACACTATGGTTTGGATATAACTGTCTCATGTTTTGGAAGCTTGGTCCAAGTGCAGCGATGCTAAGAGGTGGTAGGACTTTTAAGGAGTGTATCCTGGAAAGCTTCAAGACACTGCTGCAGAAGGATTATAGTATTCTCAGGGGCCCACTGGCTAGTTCTGTTACAAGGGTTATTTTCTCAGGCTGACTCAGATCCTGTGAATCACACTATGGGCTCCTGTTACTGTGTAATCTGTCCCTTGCTAGTGTCCCCACCAGGTCCTTGAACTTCCAGAGCTGAGAGCAGCGTAAACCCTTTTTCTTAACGAGGTAACAGAAAACAGAATACTGAGGAATGACGTACTGCTGGAGAAAGGCAAAGGAAGAGAACAAAGTAGAGGTTCATCAAATCTGCTTCTACCAGACCGGGCTGAGCTTCACTGCAGAAGAACAACCCGAGAATTAATTCATGGCATGCTTGCTAAGTGATCATGAGAGAGACACTAGCATAAGAAAAATCTGCATGGCTTAGGTCCCGAAAGTGTGGTCAGATGAAACAAAATGTTACATATGGAAACATAAAGAATGCAACAAAAGGCTTTAAGAAAAGGAAAATCTGTAAAGCTTTAAGTGGTGATAAAATGCAGCAAATTAAAGCAAAATGATGAGGATGAGAAAGCAGATATTCTCTTTAGATATTCCTCTTAATGTTGTTAAGGTGATTCTTCTATTCCTATTCTTAGCAAACAGCTAACAGTTCTGTGCATAGCGGATGCTTCCAGCTCTTCCTTCAAAATAAATCTCCCATCTGTCCGTGGCTCTAGCTTCTAGTGCTGCAGAAGCCAGCATCACAAAGAGGTGGAGCAGCCTCTGCACTGGACTCCAAATCCCTAATCCATGGAGCATCATTTGCACTGTGCTTGAGAGGGTGCCTGCTCTTTCACATTCCTGAATGGTTTATTGTTATTTCTATGCACATATTCCAGGGATTTGATCTGACTAGAATAATGAGAGGATGAAAAGACAAACACAGTCAAGTGGACACACATAAAAGGAGGGATCTGGTACACTATGCTTTCTGATACAGAAACCTCAGCATGCTGGAAGCTTCGTACTTATTATATTGAGTTGAACAGGAAGGTTTGGGGCTACTACATACAGATGAACAAGCAGGCAGGGTTACTACATAAGACAGACCAGGAGGAGGGGTTATCAGACACAGATGTATAAGGAAGCAGGATCATCGCATACACAGAGACAAGGAGACAGAGTTATCACATACAGAGAGACAAGGAGGCAGGGTCATCATATACAGAGAGACAAGGAGGCAGGGTTATCACATAGAGTGGGACAAGGAGGCAGAGTTATTACTCAGAGATAGAAAAAGAGTCGGGGTTATCACACACAGATACGAAAGTGGGATTATTGCATATAGATAGACAAGGAGGTAGGATTATTACATACAGATAGACAAAGATGCAGAGTTTATGGTGTACAGATGGATAGATAGGAGAGGTTAAGCTAACCTCTCTAGAAACATTCTCTACAGGGTAGGCCTTCAGGCCATAAATATTTATGGAGAATAAGCTATGGTGGACATTTTTCTGTATACACTATTAGCATCATCAGCACATGAACAGGAGGAAGGCTGTGACATTCCTTTGAGGCTTACCTCAGAGGAGGGGGTAGCTGCCATTTTCCCACGAGTCTAAGACAATGGTCATTGACATGGTATATGTATATCACAGCAGACATTTACTCAGGACCAAACACACACAGGGCTTCCTCTATCCACACTGCTTATGATCACACTTAAATTCCAAGTGGTTGTCAGACCTCTATCTGTGCCCTGGGCCCATATTCATCCCTTCTTGCACATCTCATATCTGAAAAAGAACGATTTCCACATTCCATGTCTAGACTGGTACAACAAAGAACAGGAATACAATATCTACCTGTTACAATACAATATCAGAGGCCACTCTATTGGGGGCCTGTATAGTCCCACCACCTCCGTGACAGCACTTGGCAAAGAATCATGGCCTGGGGGGTCCCAGCCATTCTGTGGACAAAGAATATTTGAAAATCAAGAAACAAAAGGCAAGTTATACTTTTGAAGGGATTTCAGATTTGGGGACATCAGAGCCTGTGCCCACCTACTGGGTTCAACATAAAACAAAGAGTAGCAGAAGTAAGGGTGTTGTTCTCACTGGCCAGCCTTGGGTCAGCTCTTACTGTGCTAACACACATGGAAGGGTGGCAGTTCCATAATGCTAAATAACAGCAGTAATTTCAAATTTTCTGACATTAATACAGGTACTAAATTTTCACAGCAGATTGCAAGAAATGTAATTCACTCAACTCCTACAGTCCTAGAGTCACCATGGTCTGGAATATCATAGCTACCTGTTAGGGTAACTGACAGTTGCAGGTCTTTCTTTCAAAATCTTAACTAATGCATCTGGACAATCTTGGTGAGCAGAGCATGCCTACCCACTCCTTCGAGTTGTTTTTGGCAGATGACAGGTGTGAGAAGATTTTAATCATCCAAGATTGAATTAAGACTTTCCACAAATCTTTGACAACTGGAATATATGGGAGAAGAAGCGCCTAGCCTCACAGAGTCTTAAAGTGCAAAGGTGGAGGGATACCCAGGGATGGCCCCACCTGCTTTGAGAAGGGGATGAGGGAAGGATTGTGGGAGGAGGTAAGCAGGAGGGAGTAATGAGAAGGATGTAAAGTGAATAAGTAAAATCAAACAATAAAAAAACCAAAAAGATAAATAAAAGACTTTGCAGAAATCATTGATAATTCAAGTGATGTGTTCCCACTACTCAGAACAGTGTTTGGTGATGTTGCTAACAGATTTTAGGAAGTCTAAGTAAACTCTTGCTAGGAAACATTTAGAAAGTGTAAGAACAAGACAGAGGTGGATAAATGTTATAAGAGATACCTATATTCCATATTAGAAAAGTTACTTTTAAACATTCTGTAAGGAAGAAGAAAGTGCAATGCAGACCAATCGACATCTTAAAGACAAAAGAAAGTTGGGACAGAAGAGTGATGTGAAATAAAAGGGTGGGAAAAATAAATACCCAATCGATGTTGGAAAACAGGAATACATGGAGTAAATTATGTCAGGTGAGGAAACAAAAAGCAAATCACAGCATAGAGGTTAGACACATCACCAAAAGGTCTGGCTGATCGTATAAGGAAGCTCTGAGCTCTGCGATCCTGAGCATTATGACATCTGTGGGAGTTTGGTAACTGTCCTTTACTAATAATACAAACAACACAGAATGTATAAACACACAAGTATATGGACAATGGCGTATTATTCAGACTTCAAGAAGGAAATACAGCCTTATGTATTTGTACTCATGACACCAAGTTACCCTTATGCCAACCCTAAATGCAGTTAAGAATGATGTCACAAGGTCCGTTAATCATTTTTGACAAAGTGTCACTGTTCTGCAGGATGCTGAAAATGGGGTATCTAGAAGAGGAGTATGTAGACTGGAAAGCCCAGTGCTTCTGTTCCATAATAAAAGTTCATTAAAGTAAATAAATGTTGTTTGTAAAAAGCTTCACTTGATGATAGTATTTGTGGGGTTTTCTCTTTGTATGTTTATGTTCTTAGATAAAATATGAAGAGAATTTCTGTAGAATATTTACTTGTAGCCTCAGGCTTCCTCTAGGAAGTAGAATAGAGATTAATAGCTCTTAGGAAACATATCAGAGTAAAATCTGAGTGAGTGATATGACTCTGCCTGTATATGTTTGAAGATAACACACTGAACTCCATGAAGATGCACTGCTGTATGTGGACAGTTTTTATTTTATTTTATTTTATTTTATCTACATACTAATTACTACTCCCACTCCTGGTCACACTCTTTCACAATCCCTCCCCCTCCCCTTCTCTGAGAGGGTGGAAGCCCCTCCTGGGTATCCCTCCATTCTGGCATATCAAGTCTCTGCAGGATTAGGCACATCCTTTCCCACTAAGGCCAGACAAGGTAGCCCAGCTAGGAGAACATATCCAACAGAAAGGCAACAGCTTTGGATAGCCCCTGCTCCATTTGTTCAGGACTCACATGAAGACCAAGCTGCACACCTGCTACACATATGTTGGGGAGTTGTTAGGTCAAGCTTGTGTATACTCTGTGGTGAGAGCCCCAAGGTCCATGTTAGTTGGCTTGGTTGGTCTTCCTGTGGAGTTATTATCTCCTTCAGGGCCTGCATTCCATAAGAATCCCCAAGCTCCATTCACTGTTTGGCTGCTGTTGGGTGAATCCTCTCAGAGCCACAGCCTTGCTAGACTTCTGTCTGCAAGCATAAAAGGGTATCATTAATAGTGCTTACTCACGAGGCAGGTATTTAGTTGCGCTCGTTACTGGTTGGCAATTCCCTCAGTCTCAGCCCCATTTCCCATCCCTGCATTTCTTGTAGACAGAATAGATTTGAAGTCAAAAAATTTTATTGGTGGGTGGATACAGGGGATAGCCTCTTCAGGATCCATATCCCAATGTTGTGACTCACAACTGAAGTCACCTCCATTGATTCTTGGGTGTCTACACTATCCCAGGTCTTGGACATGTCCTAGAGATGCCACCCTCCTCACATACTCCATTCATTCTCATGGCCATCTGGCCATCTTTCCTGTCCTTCCCCACACCAGATCCTGAACCTCACCATTTCCCTCCCTATCCTCTCTTCTACCCAGTCCCCTCCCTCCATCTTAGAACCAAGACTATTTTATTCCCCTTTCTAAATGAAACTAAAGCATTGTTCCCTGGGCTTTCCTTCTTGTTTAGCTTTTTTGGGCCCATAGATTATAGCCTGGATATCCTGTGTTGGTTGCTAATATCCACTTATAAGTGCGTACATAACACGAATGACGTTTTGGTTCTGGGTTACCTCACACAAGATGATACAATCAAGTTCTACCATTTGATTGTAAAATTCATGATGTCTATTTTTAACAGCTGAAGAGTATTCTATTGTGTAGTTGTACCACATTTTCTTTATCCATTCTTCAATTGAAGGACATCTATATTGTTTCCAGTTTCTGGCCATGATGAATATAGCTGCCATGAACATAGTTGAGCAAGTGTCCATGTGGTAGAGTGGAGCATATTTTGGGTACATGTCCAGGTCTGGTATAGCTGGGTCTTGAGGTAGAACTATTCTCAGTTTTCTGAGAATACTGAGAATTTGTAAATTTGATTTCCAAAGTGATTGTACAGGTTTGCACTACCACCAGCAATAGAGAAGTGTTCCCCTTGCTCTACTTCTTTGCCAGCATATACTATTACTTGAGATTTTTAACTTAGCTATCCTGACCGGTGTAAGATGGAATCTCAACATTGTTCTGATTTGCATTTTCTTGCTGACTAAGGATTTTGAACATTTCTTTAAGAGCTTCTTTAAGTGCCTTTCAGGATTTCTCTGTTTAACTCTGTACCCCATTTTTATTGGACTATTTGGGGTATCTACCTTCCTGTGTTCTCTATAAATTTTGCATATTAGTTCTCTGTCAGATGTGTGGTTGGTAAAGATGCTCTCCCAATCTGTAGGCTGTTGATTTGTCCTTTGCCTTAGAGAAGCTTTTCATTTTCATAAGATCCCATTTATCAGCTGATAATCTTAGAGTGTGAGCCATTGGTATTCTGTTCAGGAAGTTGTCTTCTGTACCAAAGAATTCAGGGATATTCCTCACTCTCTGTTATATCAGATTTAGTGCATCCAGTTTTATATTAAGGACTTTGATCCACTTGGACTTGAGTTTTGCACAAAGTGGTAGAAATGGATCTATTTGCATTCTTCTACATGCAGATATCCAATTAAACCAGCACCATTTGTTGAAGATGCTTTCTGTTTTTCCCATTGTATTGTTTTGCCTTCTTTGGGTAGGTAGAAGAACTCAGGAAGGTTAGATGAGGAGGGGGGCAGCATTGGGATGTAAAGAAATAAAATAATTTTAAAAAACTAATAAAAAGTCAAGCATCCATATTGTAGGATTTTTCAGAGTCTTCAGTGTGAGTCCATAAACCCTCCTGTCTGAGTCTGTACCAGTAATAAGCCAGTTTTTCCCTGTTGCTCTTTAGTACAGCTTGAGGCTAGGGAAAGTATTACCTCCAGAAGTCCTTTTATTGTTCAATATTGTTTTGACTATCCTGGGTTTTTTGATTTTCCATACGAAGTTGAGATTTTTCTCTGTCAAGTTCTGAAAAGCATTGTGTTGGAATTTTGGTGGGAGTTGTACTGAATCTGAAAATTGCTTTTGGTAAGTTGGCCATTTTCAGTATGTTAATTTTACCTGATCCATGAGCATGGGAGATCTTTCCATCTTCTGATATATTCCTCAATTCCCTTCCTCAGTGATTTGAAGTTCTTGTCATATAGATGTTTTACTTGCTTGATTAGAGTAACACCTAAATATTTTATATTATTCACGGCTATTGTAAAGAGTGTTGTTTGCCTAGTTTTTTAAATCATTTGTGTAAAGGAGGGCTAGTACATTTTTTTAGTTAATGTTGTATCCAGTGACTTTGTGAAGGTGTTCATCAGTTGTAGTACTTTTCTGGTTGAATTTTTGGGGACATTTAGGTATACTATCATATCATAGGCAAATCCTGATACTTTGACTTGTTTTCCAATTTTTATCACTTTAGTTTCCTTTAGTTGTCATATTGCTCTGGCTAGAACTTCAAGTACTGCATTGAAGAGATAAGGAGAGGGTGTCCAGCCTTGTCTTACTTCTGATTTTAGTCTGTTTTAAGTTTCTGTCCATTTAGTTTAATGCTCGCATTTGGCTTGCTGTATATTGCTTTTGTTATACATAGGCATACACCTTGTATCACTGATCTTTCTAAAATTTTAAACATGAAAGGATGTTGGATTTTGTCTAAGGCTTTTTTTTAGTATCTAATGAAATTGTCATGTGTTTATTTAGTTTCAATTTTTTATGTGGTGGGCTACATTGATGGCTTTTGGCATTATGAACCATATCTACATCCCTGGGATGAAGCCTACTTGATCATGGTGGATAATGTTTTTTGATGTGTTCCTGGATTCATTTTGCAAATGATTGTTTTTATTTACTTTTTTTTTTTTTAGTAGTTTTGAAATCAATGTTTGTAAGAGAAATAGGCCCAAAATTCTCTTTCTTTCTTGAGTCCGTCCATTTGTGGTTTAGGTGTCAGAGTGACTGTGGCTTCATAGAATGAGTTTGGCATTGTTCCTTCTGTTTCTATTTTGTGGAAGAGATTGAAGATTATTGGTATTAGCTGTTCTTTGAGAGTCTGGTAGAATTTTGCACTAAAATCATCTGGGCCTGGACCCTTTTTGATTTGAGACTTTTTAATGACTGCTTCCATTTCTTTAGGTGTTATAGGGCTGATTACCTGATTTTGATTTAACTTCAGTTGTTGTAATCTATCTAGAAAAAAAATGTCCATTTTGTTGAGATTTTTAAATTTTGTGGGATATAAGCTTTTGAAGTAAGACTAATGATTCTTTGAATTTCCTCAGTGTCTGTTCTTATGTTTCTTTTTTCATTTCTAATTTTGTTTGTTTTGATAATCTTTCCCATGTCTTTTGGTTAGTTTGGCTAAGGGTTTGGGTAACTTGTTGATTTTCTCAAAGAACCAGTCTTGGTTTCATTGATTCTTTGTATTGTTTTCTTTGTTTCTAACTGATTGATTTCAATCCTGATTTTGATTATTTTCTGCCTTCTACTCCTCTTTGGTGTGTTTGCTTTTTTTTTTCTAGATCTTTCAGGTATACTTTTAAATTGCTAATATGAGAAGTTTCTAATGTCTTTATATAGGCACTTGATGCTATGAACTTTCTATTCTGGTACAGTATAATTGTTGTTCTATACACTTCTTGTATGCCTGTAGGCATTTCTCTCTTTAGGTTGGGAAAGTTTTGTTCTATGATTTTGTTGAAAATATTTTTTGACCCTTGGAGCTGGGACTCTTCAACTTCTTCTTCTATTCCTATTATTCTTGGTTAAGGCTTTTCAGGATATCTAAGTGATGTGTTTATAAAAAGATAAAGAGTTATGTTCTATGGAGGTATGTGATGAGATATGGGGGAAGTGGTTGTCTCAGTGGGCTCATGCAGAGGCATGCCTTCCTCTTCCATCTCTCTTCCATCTCCTGTATTCTGTTAGTGTGGCTTCTGTCTTTTGTTCCTGTTCTCTTCCTAAGTTTTCCACCTCCAGGATTCCCATAGTTTGTGTTTTCTTTATTACTTCTATTTCCATCTTTGGGTCTTGAACTGTTTTATTTATTTTCTTCACCTGTTTAGATGTATTTTACTTTTCTTTAAGGGATTTGTTTCCTCTTTAAATACCTTGATCTGTTTGATTGTATTTTCCTGTATTTATTTAAGGGGCTTATTTATTTCCTTTTGAAAGGCCTCTATCATCTTTATAAGATTAAATTTGAGATCATTTTCTTGTGCTTTGGTTGTTTTAGACTATTCAGGGCTTTCTATAGTGTGGTAGTTGTACTCTGAAGATGTCATTTTGTCATGGCTTTTATTGACTGCTTTCTTTTGAGGACCTTTAGCCATCTACTTGGTGTTGGTCCCTGAATGTTCCTGTGGTAGTCAGGATTGGTAGCTGCCTCAACCCTGATGATCCTGGTATAACACACCTCTGATGGTTATCCTTGGGTTGTATGGTTCCAGGAAAACAAGTCTATGTGGTTCTGGATTTATAGGTCTGATGAAGTGAGGCGGAAAGGTAATGGGAGAATGGAGGTCCACCAAGGAAAGCAGACTGATCAGGGCAGCAGGGTTGCCCCAGAGGACTCAGCACACAGGGAAGGTGGGTAGAAAAGAGAATCTAACCTGTGTGGTTCAGGATGAGCAGGACTGATGAAGGTGGGCAGAGATAGAGAGGTGGCAGGAGAATCATGTGGACAATTTTTAACTCATATTTTTATCCTCATACTTCTGTTTCATTGTGACTGTCCCTTATTTCCAT
>JADRCD010194632.1:0-12500 GCA_019843815.1 Montemys delectorum | reverse complement strand
ATGGCCATTTATGAAGGAAGTGAAACCCAGAAAAGAAAAGAAAATGCCTTTATCATTATGTTCTGTAATGCCTCACCTTAAGTTGGATATTGCCTCTTGGTCTATTTATTGTTGACATATGATATTGTATAGTTTGTATATTCCATCTCAAAATTGCTTAGGGGTTTAAAATTTTAATTTTATTATTTATTTTATGGAAGATGAGACACATGTATGCATGCATGCATGCATGCATGTAGAGCTCAGGCTATAACTTCAGGTACCCTTTTTCTCACTCCACCGTGTGGATTCCAAAGATTAAACTCAGGACCTCAGACTGGCCTGCAAGGACCCTTACCCATGGAGCTGTCTTGCTGGTCTCAAATAGTTGGGTTTTGTTGAACTTGCTATTCATGTTTTATGTTGAAAAACAAGTCATTTCACTCCTGAATCCAAAAATAAACGACAGCCTAAGAATGTAGTTTGAAAGGGCAAGAGGAACTCCACAGGTGACTCACTCTCAGGGAGTGGGAAGAGATTAAGAAATGGGCAGCAGGAGATTTCCTGCCCATCAAGAAGGTAAGTATCAGGTGAAGTCCAGAAGAAGATGTCCCAAGAGTTTACTTAAGGAAACAGAGAGCATCAGCCCAAACCCAATCAGATCCTGATACTCAAGATCAAGCCTGATCTTGAGAGTCTGGTGACAACAACCTGCCTCTCTCTCTTCTTTGTTACTCCTCTTTTACACTTTTACACTAGCAGGAGAGTCTCGATCTTTGTGCCTTGGTTTATATCCCAGGGAGAAAAGAGTTCTCTAACAGTTGGTCAATGTCAGGCTTTGGATGCTGTTCAGAGCAAACCACCTTCAACTGCAGCAGTGAAGCCATCACATGATTTTATGTGCAGTGAGAACCTGTTCTCAAGAGTGGCCACAGAATGTTGCCTCCAATGTTCAGGCTGTTTCTACACATAAATAGAGAAAAGATCATCCTACTGGGCCAATTTTGAGGGTGAATGAAAAACAAGAACCAATAGATTTTCTTGCAGTATCATGGCTCACTCTTACCAGTGTTGGTGGCAGTTTCTACACCAGAACAATCAGGGCATTATCCACCACCACATTTCCCTACTTCTGCGTTTAAACACTCTGGAATATTGATGTGAGGTGGCCTTCATTTAAAAAGTACATCTGGCTGATCCCATTAAGTTTATTTTCACTGTGCGTAGCCTGAGAATGTGAGAACACTAAGGGAGTTTCCTGGAGATGGATCTGCCCACACAGACAGGCCTGAAAATGAGCCTGCCCCCAGCAGCCCCATTCTTTTCTGTTACACATAATGTATGCAGACTTCCAGACTGAGCATTCCATTTACATACAGGCCTACAGCTTGCACCCAGAAGAGCTCTCAATTTCGCAGGCATCATTATTTATGTGCTATCCTGTGCCATCCCTACTCCATTGGTAACTACACAATCTTCACAAACTGTCAAAATAAAAAAAAAGTTTCGTTTGCTTTAGCTCACTTCAATCATCTTTTATATATTTTAAGCTCCACTTTTTTAGTTGAATACAGAGATTCAGAACTTCCAGGATGGGCCTTGTTCCAAACAGATATCTTGGAGTTTTCCTTTTCAATGTCAAACTCAATGAGCAAGATCAGGCCTAGAAGCAAACTGGAGACTACAGTATATAGCATGAGAAGCCTTAAGTGGCCTTGAGTGCATGGCAATGCCCTCAGTGGGCTGGTCCAGATTTCAGAAAAAGGGTACTAGGTATTCAGTTATGAAGAGCATAGATCATTCTTATTATCAGAGGCGCAGCTCATTTATTACCAAAACAAATAGTCACTTGTAATTGATGACTAGTGATTACTGGGAGATACTTTTAGTAGGAAACATAGTTATCTGAGGATCATTGAGATTGCTCAGTAGTTTAGGGTGCCAGCTTAACTACTTAATTACAATCTTGCCACCAAACTTTTTGACATGAGTTTAATCCCCAGAACTTACAGCATAGAAGGAGAAAACTAACTCCCTTAGGTTATCCTCTGATCTCTACATGTGTACCACGTCATGTATGTACATGTGTGTACATTCATTCTTTAGTTATTCCTGCTATGACCATGATCATGTCTCAGATATCTCAGGACATGAACTAAATGTGTCAGTCATACAAGTTACTAGTTATTACTTTCAGTTACCAGATAAAATAAAAACTCAGAAAATATGAGGTTGTACTTTAATATCTTCATGAACTCAGACAATTGAGTATCTGTTCTCTCTACCTATATATAGCTAACTTAGCTATTTGTAAGGGGCATTTGTCAAATAAATAGACAATTAGGAGATTTCAACTATTTATGCAACCTGTTGTTTAATTTTATATAATGAGTACCCGACATGTAGAAGACATAATAAGAATGTAATTATTATTCTTAGTTATAGATAATATAGTTGCTATATTTGCTATATTTGCTTGATAAGCCTTGAAGAATTACCCTCAAATCACATTACTCCAGGCTTGTATGTATGATTTTAGCATGAAATCTTGGACTATGATTTGTAGTGGAGTCTTGTGGTAGTTGCAGGTTTACCAATTATAATTTTGAAGGAAATAAAAACTAATTAATATTCCATTCTTTAAAGATTGTTAAATAGAAAGCTGATAAATTTCCACTATTACTTGAGATTTTTATAACATTTTATATCCTTTCTTTACCTTTTTAAACTGGTGAGCACTTTTCAGCTTCTTTTAGCTCAGAGAGTAATGCTCAGGTCAATGAGAGTTCCCTCATGAGATAGTCATATCGACAGATATGCCCGGCAGCTCAGGGTCCACCTCCTCCTTTCTCGATCTTCATCATGTTTCTATGTAAATTGTCATGGTGAAAGTCATCCATGCTGGCAATAGACTAGGGGGAAAACAACAACAACAACAAAAGACCATCAGGGTAAAAAGAACTGCTAACAGGCAACCTGGAAATTCAAGATAACAAAATCTGAAGAATTCACAAATAAACTGGTTCATGTTTGTCGATGTATATAGAATCTCACATTTTTTTCTCTGCGAATTAATAATATCTCATCATATTGGTTTTGTTCTCTATAATTCATATAACTTCCATACGTAATTACTGAATTTGGTCCTTAAAGCCAGTGAAACATGAACTGTAACATTACTTTTATTGTATAAATAGAGGCACCAAGACTTGAGCAGTTTACACAATATTTCCCATGTTACATAGTTGGCACACTCTAGGCTCTGCTAGTCTGATGACTAGTCAAAGGAGTGAGATCTCAGCATGATTTTAGTACCAGAGGTGCTCTCTTGTTTCAATACTTAGCACACTTTGATGGCACCAGCACAGAACTAAGGAAGGTCACAATTATTCACTAAACATGAAAAGTTACAGTTATTCCCTTAACATCAATTGTACATTCAGTGAAACCCATTTCTAATGAAGCTAGAAAGTCAATGAAAACATAGAGCATGTTCTCTTAGGAAACTCATCAGTATATAGCCATGTGCCCAGTAATGCGAGGTAGCCTACAGAGACCCTCACTAGATGCCCAGCTTCAAGACTCCCAAGTTTTACAATAAATGGCTGGGCACCCCAGGACTCAGGAATCGGGTACTGAAAACTCATGACTTCTAAAATGTGTCATAGTAAACAGGTCTCACTCTTACATTTCATATCTAGAATTTATGCCTAATGTAAGCACGTTGATAGCATTCATTTGCAACAACATCCTGCATATTCAATGATTATCAAGGGGTTTGCTGAATGCAAAAAAGAAAAAACAAGAATTTTGCAAATTGAATGGGTTTACAGGAAATATCTTTGGAGAATAAGCCTGAAAATAGTTAATTATTGATTATTCCCACCCATTCCCTTTACCAAGAATTAAATGTCAAATACCAGATTTCCTTAATTCTTTACAAACAAAAAGAACCTCCTGAATCAAACAGTACTTACAGTTTCCAGCAACTAAACTATAATTTATTTGTTTATTGAGCAAGCATTTAGTGTACCATTGTGTTATTGAAAAACAGATAAACACGGGCTGCTTTACGTTACTTAAGAAGAAGTAACTAAAAACAGCACACCCAGGACAACAAAAGCTAAACAATTTACTCAAGTATATCACGCCCACCATCAGGATCTGTAAGATATTTTTAAAAAGCACAAGTTTATTTTGTAAGTTGTTTAGTTTTTGCACATTTCTCCTAGGCAATATGATGCTGGCACATGAAAGGTTTTCAAAATTTTGTTGTAACTACCAAATTTGATCTCCCCTTCTCTCCCTGCCAAAGCAAAGGAAACCTACTGAGGGTTGTAATTGGCTTCAGCCTCTGCCGGCTTAAAGGAATTGCTGCAAAAATAGGTAAACTACAATGAATTTAGCTAGCACATTGTTATCTCCATACGCTCAGCACCTGAGTGACTCTGGAACAATACAGAAGTTCCCTTAGGGACTTCCCAGGAAACATCAGAGACAGCCTCCAAAATCAAAGTTATATTATATTTCAGTTTAAAGATCTATATAAGTCTCCAGAGTAGGGACTCTCTGCTAGTGACAGTTCAATCAAGAAAAAAAAATGACTTTAGCTGTTCTAAATAGAGAAATATGCTTCACAGAATTTGTGCCATGAGACATAGAACAGCTAGGTGAGAATAGGGCATGCTAAGGTCCTCAGAGTTCAGGATAGTTTAGAAACTACATCTCTCCAGGATACAGGAGGATGTGATCACAAAGTTTCCATGGTGGGAAAGCTAGGTCTCAAACACAGGACAAATGGCTTACTGAGGTACTCCTTAACATCAAAAAGGATGCTGGCAGACAATTTCTCCCTGGTTCCCTCAGTCTCTACCAGTTACAGGTTATGACTGGTGGGGACGAAAAACTTCTCCAGCCCAGGGCTGCCCTTCCTCCAGGTACCCTTCCATATAAAATCCAGACATTTTGGTTATCTGGTACTTTTGGTTTACTCTCTTGACAATTCTCTTGGCCCAAGCCACCATTCTTAGCTGGTGGCCCTGCTCCACTCCCCCTTCTCCCCTCCTCCCTCTCCTTACATGGCTTAGTTCAGTCTCTCCGTGTTTACTCTGAACATTCCAGATGTTCCTGCCCCTGGCTATGCTCTCCATTTTATTCACAATAACTTTTTCCTCCACCATACCTAAGAATTACTCATATTCTTTCCTTTTTCATTTCTTTCTTTTATTTAGTTCAGGGACAACCAAAAGAAACAGGATTGTTGTAGATCTGTCCGGCCAGGAAGGAAGAATCACGAAGGAGTCAGCCTATGGCAGAGTGAAAGACAACATCCCCTCAAATTCTCCCTTCTAGTAGGTTTGAGGAACACAAGCAATGAACTTCAAAATGAACAGACTCAGATCATTAAATGGCTCTTTAAACAGAAATGTTCCATTATAATATACTGACAAAATGGAGCCACCCATGGTGGGTCCAATGAGAGATAATACCAGCAGCAACCCCAGGCTACTCTCACTTGAGCAGAAGCAGCAGATAGAAGGCTCTAATGAAGATACGCATGAGGACTGTTTCAAACTCACCTTTGATGCCTATAACACTCTCTTTACAACAGCTATCCCAGAGTCCTCTGAGTGAAGCTACACAAAGGAAGTTAGAGGCATGCTGAATCATCCTCCCTACTCACTGTTTTTTTAGGAAAAAAAAAAAGCAGTGAAACCTTAAGACTTGCCGTAGATGTGGCCTGAAGCTCCCTGTGCACTAGTGATTCTTTCTTGTGCTAGATTTTTGCCTTTGTAAAAATGTACCTGAGAGAATAAAATACAGGGAGAAGCCTTTGTTTTGGGTCATGCTTTCAGAGCAGTCTGCCTATCATTAGTTAGGTCCATTCTTTTCTGGGCAAGATAGAACATCATTGTGGAAGGATATAGTAAGGCCAACCTAGTCACCCTTTCCAAACGGCACCATCAGCTGGGGACCAAGCTTTCAGCTCATGCACCTTTGGAGGACATTCTAGGCACAAAACCCACTCACAACGAAACCTACTTGTAATGAAAACTGCATCAGTAATGACTGTCTCTGTAATAAAAAACAGTAATTATTATGTCTGTATTCCCAGCAATTTCTGCAAAGCCCATGTATTATTTTATTGCTCTCTAAGATTTTTAAAGATAAGATGCCATATTCCATTCCATATCTGATGGAGTCTCTTTCTTTTCTTGGACTTTGACTCATGCAGTGCTAACTAGGCAGTGAGCATCTGATTATCCAGCTTGAAGTGATTATCCAGCTAGGACTGTATCAGGTTTAATTGCCCTAGGCTGTCAGAATGGAATCCAGCCTTGACGAAGGAACTCTTCAGAAAACCCTAAACCAAGGGAAAAGCTCTGCCCAAGATAGTCTTCACAGCTGGCAGTGAGTTCAGACAGGCCTCTGCTATTTGCAGAAGTTCAGAGAGACCCCTGCTGTTTTCAGAAGTTCAGACAGGCCCCGTCTGTTTGAAACTCCCTGACCTCCCGTTTATTATATCATTTAATTTAGAAAACAGAACTGCAAACTTTCTCTGCCTCCATTGAAATAATCTCCTTAGAAGACTGTAAAGTTTGGTTGGACATTTGTTTAATGTGTGCAAGGCTCTGGGTTCAATTCCCAGCACCAGAAAGAAATGAAAGGAAGGAAAGGGCAATGAGACAGAGAATATAAAGGAAGAGAAAAAAAATAGGAAAGTACAGATAAACAGCTCTCACTTTCTGCCATCAACGATGCAAGCAGGAAAGAGGTCCTGAAGCTCCAGAAAAAAAATTCAGATGACTGCAACCCTGGGTACCATGCTGACTACACCTACAAAACCTTGAGCCAGAGACACCAGGCAAACTAATTCCAGACTCCTGAATGACCCAGTTAAACTGGAAAAACTAACTTTAGAATGATTTAAGGTCAGTTGGTGAGCAATTGTTACACAATGCTATACAACTAATCCCTTCATACTGAATCTATTGTGTATCTGTTTTTAGTTCCAGTAGGCTAAAATACCTTTTACCATTAGTCACCAGTAGTAGTAGTTTTCTTTTACTACTACCTTATCTTCTTATGTATTCATCATAATAATGATTCCTAGTCTTGATTACAAAACATTCAGTGACATGTGAACAATGGCTCTAATATCACACCATTGTGGCATTCTCTACTTTTTCTATGGAAGGAAGGGGATGCTTCTTCCTCTCAGGGCCTATAGTTTCTCTCATTCCTGCTTCAAAAAGTCCCTTTTAACTACACACACACACACACACACACACACACACACACACACAGAGAGAGAGAGAGAGAGAGAGAGAGAGAGAGAGAGAGAGAGAGAGAGAGAGAGGGAGAGACACTCACATAAACATAATTGAGAAGGTTCAGAAAAAGGCTGTGGGTCATTTTGCATAATTGTGAACCAGTCTCCATCTATCTCTGGATTTAAAGATGCTTGGCTGTTTTTCTACGAATCCTAAATTCTGTCTTCTCTGCAATCTGGAGGAAGCTCTCTAAGCAACTCACTCTGAATATCCATCTTCCAAGTTAATTCTGGATCTGAGCTCTGTATACTTTCTGGAAGCAGGGATAACCACTCTTGACAGACAGTTGGAAATCTCCTTCAGTCTTGGAACACTAACATTCAGGCAGGATATTTGTCCCTCATAGGTCACCCTTGTTCAGGCACACCTAGTCCCACAGTTGCCTGCAGATCCTCCGACCACTGCGGCTCTTAGCCTTTTTTTTTTTGTCATCAAGCCCACACATTCCTAAGCACTACAAAGTCTAGATTTCAGACTCCTTATACAAATTGTCCCAGTAAGACCAGTTAAATCTGGGATCACCTTTGCCCATCCTTACAGCTGTCACTATTCAAATGATTTGTGGTAGGGAAAGGGAGAGGATAAATTCCATAAGACCTCTCTACCAACAGTAGAGAATCCAGCAAACAGAGGTCAGGAAACACATGCCTCCGCTTTCCAGTGGGAATAAAGTAACTGAACAGGAGCCCTAAGTTGGACCACATCAGACATCTTCACGTTGACTCAAGCTTTCAGGATACTCAGTCATTCGCCAAGCCATGTTTCTACCCCCTCACTTGCATTTAGTTTGAATTAGTGTCAAACATACTACTCTCCTGCTTTAACAAGTTTTGCAACTATATTGGAAAACAATTTCAAACCAATAAAGTTATACATTTGAGGTGAAATACATGAAGGATTTGGGAAAATATCTATACTAACATATATCACTGACGTCTATCTCAGACTACTATTGTACATTTGTAAGTTGGTTTTCCAGCTTATCTCAACTCCCATCCAGGCTTGGCACATGGGCTCCTGAATGTTCTAATGGAAGTGCATCCTTCATCCTCTACCTGAGCAATCTAAGACCCTATGCACCTGGTTTATGTATCCTCTACCTGAGCTATCTAAGACCCAAGCTTATCCTGGGGTACCTGGCCTTAAATAAATCTCATTATTATATATTATATTCACTGTGCAAAGTAACAAGATTTGTGATGACATTTTATATACCATCCACGTATCCATATCTATTAGTATCCTCTCCTGCCCCCAGGTTTCCTTCTGCTAGTCCTTTTCTCTTTTGAAATTGTCAGAGAGAGAGGGGGGGCAGGAGGCAGAGACAAAAACAGAGGCAGGGCAGAGACAGAGACATAGACAGAAGCAGAGGCAGAGAGACACAGAAGGAGACAGAGACAGGGAGAGGGATGTGCTACATTTTAAAATCTGATTCTACATCCCATAGAAAATAAGCAGCATGTGACTTTCTGGGTCTGACTTCTTTCACATAATAAGATAATCTTCAGTTCCATCTATATTTATTGAAAAGGAAATAATTTTGTTCTTCATAACTGAGTTAACTCCAGCCTTTCATGCTGCGTCTCCAAGTGGCACCCTATTACTTATACTTTGCTATCTACCAAAATGGAATTTCTAAGTGCAGGCAGCATCAGGATCCCTTTCTTGAAAGGGGAAGTAAACATGTGAAACCTTTTAAAATTTCATATGTATAGAATCAGGCATTGCACAGATTATCAAATCGTCTTCCTTCATGAGCAGATAGATGTTCCTGAGTCTGTCAGGACATCAGTGCTATCCTCTGCGTATATGATCTGGAGAAGTTTCCTGCATAAGCTAGTATTTAATTACACAGGAGTACCATATTTCAGTACTCACTGACTTACAGACTTCAGACTCAATGAACTCATGGAGCTTGGGATCTTTATGTACAAAAGCATTTCTGGCTGGCCAGTGTAGTGTAGTTGATGTTTAGACCAACAACTTCCATCCCCAGACAACACCTCAATGAAATTCACCCCAATGGACAAGCATACATTTTACAGTGTGCTTCATTTTCCAGAGCATACACTATAAAGTAGAGTTTTTGAGGTAGATGTTTTCCACAGTATTCACACTTGGGAACTGCTCAGATAGTATTAGAAAATTGAGTTCTGGGCATTGAGTATCTAAATTCTTCTCAGTAATGTCCTTTCTTTGCAAACCAAATTTCTTCTCAGAATAGAACTTTCTCCTCATATCTCTGAGGAACATAGTGTGATGCTCTTCAAGGGGAACGTAGATGGAATTGAGAAGTTGCTTTCTGTGCTGGAAGACTTATTTTTCTCTTCAGCTGCCAGGCACTTGAATCAGATGCTCAAAGTCCCCCACAGACCTGTGGAGGAAGCATAATCTCTCTTACACAGACATTCCTCTGCATGATGAACTTTGTCAGTCTGCAGAAGCCAATTAAAATCCATCATAGTGTCAAAGCAAGCAGAAGGAAGAACAAGGCAAGGACATCATCAGAGACCCAGGAAATAATCCTAAACTGGGCTTAGGGATGTCTGGGTCTCCTCCCAGTTTTTAATATGAGTCAAACCACAGGATCTGCTTAATAAATAGTCATCTCAGTTATTTGGTCACAAAACACAGACCCTCCAAGAATAGTTAATTTACCAGCTCCATTATGGTAAGAAATTAGAAAATTCACTGTGAAGTGTTTATAGGCAGTTAGCCTCCAGACCTGGAAAGGTAAATCAAAGGAAGAGAACAATAGTGAGGTCTAGTTAACATAGTGGCACAGAGCTCAGGGCAGAATCCCCTGGTGCTATCTGCTCAGAAGCCATTTAGTATTACCTCTCCTTCAAATACATTTGTACAGCCTTTTGGGACATAATTGCCTGCTATGAAGCCAATTTTGTACATAAGAATTCCTTCTACACTTTATATGCAGTAAGATAGGACCAAAAGAATGCAGGTTAATAGGACGGCTCAACAACTAAAAGTACTTGTCCAGAAGGCTGAAGGCCAAAGTGTGATTCCTAGGACAGAGTCAACTAACTGCTAAAGGTTGTCCACCTCCACACACCTCACAGAATGTGGAACACCTCCCCTAGACACATGATAATGAATTTTAAAGAGGAAATCAGTCTCTTTTCAAAATTCCTCTGACTTACATTTAGCCAATATTAAGTGATGTCAATCAACATTGAGGCACAATCCCTTGTTTAAAGGGAATTAAAAAATGTGGAAAGTTACTTTTTTATTTTAAAGAAGAGATATGGGCAGAGGAGAACACAGAAAAGTAAGTGTATTAATTGGGTGCTTGCAACCTTTGCCATGCTTCCACAAATTTGAATTGCACAGGAAACAATGAAAGAATGAATAAAAGACAGACACACAGACCCACAGAGAAAAGATAATATTAGATGGACTGAGTTTTCTGATGGAGGAACCACACCACCCTGGAAGTTCAGCATATGTATTATATAGAAGTAAACAGGGAAGCAGAACTATTACATACAGTATCCAAAAGGGTAGAGTTATTACATACAAATAAACAAGGAGGCAAGGTTTAGAGGATACAACCAGATCTAGAAGACAGATTTAGCAGTCTTCAGGCCTCTGTAAGGGAGCTGTCTTCAGAATGTAAACATCTGGAGAGAGGGAAGCCATGGTGGGCATTTTCCATACCTACTGCCAACAATGGAACTTGATACCTGAAGGAAGACTTTGCCACTTTCCTCTGAACTTCATTCCCAGAGTGAGAGAAGTTTTTGCTTTTCTTCCTTGTGTCTAAGGCTTTAGGGTCCTTATTATGGCTCTACACATGTACTAGTACATGTACTAGTTCACTCCAGACTACCCACACTACAGGCTTTCTCTGCTCCTTACAACTGTTAGCATTGGAGATTATTGAATAACGACAGTTCTTGAAACAAGCATGCATTTACCCTTGTGTCTGTCTCTTATGTTTTGGGGGACAAGTGTTTCCTTTAAGTCTCCAACAGTCTGGGGGTGAGGAAGCCCCCCTTGCATACACTCATCCTTTAAGTCTCCAACAGTCTGGGGGTGAGGAGGCTCCCCCACTCCTTGCATACACTCATCTCATGATCTTTCTCTGAAGCTTCCCTTTCCAGGTCCATCTCCTCTTACCGTGGTCTCACAGCTCCCCACCACTGAGCAATACATTATTCTACAATATTCTTACCCCAGTGGTTCACATCTTGACTTTGGCATCAGTTATGATTTGACTACTGATGTTTCCCACAGGATCATATAGTATGTATTGTGTTACAATCGTGGCTTGCATCTGAACAGACCATACCAGGCCAATGCAGTTCCACATGGCTGAGGTTTATTGTGGTGGAAGAGGTAGCTACAAAGAGGAGGGGCAGAGAGAGAGGTCAGAGGGGTCTATCTTTTATTCAGATAGTGGCATAGCCCCTCACAGGTAAAGGTGGGAGGTGAACCAAGTGGATTCAGGGAATGTATAGCCATGTTGCCATGGCTATAGATGTGTGGGTCGCTGTCACCTAGGTGTGATGTCACTGGGTTCAGTGCCAATCCTGATACCAACATACCTCCCTTTTTCTTATCATAAAGAGAAGAAAAAAAGGGGAGGAGGAACTGATCATGAAAAGGGAATGAGAGTATTGTGTCTCTTAAACTGCTTCATGCCATCTAGGGTCCTCGTCAGTTTCGGGGTATAGATGACTTTTACTTTCAGGGTCCACTTGGTAACCATTTGCATCAGGTTCCTCTATGGACAATGGATGGTAATTGTGTAACAGGACCTGATTAATAGTATGGTTAGAAATTTTTTGCATTTGTCATTGAAGGAATGTAGAAACAAGATTAATGTGAGACAGGGAGTGAAAAGATGATTAGGAGAGGCATTATGAAAGGAAGTATCCACTTCCATATAGGATTTTCAAAAATCCCAAAACTGGAGGTCTCACATTCCTTGAAATTTTGTACATCTGATTGTAGCTCCTATATTTTATTTCTCACTTTCCCAGATTTGTTGATGTATAAATAGTATTCTTCTTGGTGGTACAGGCAAGAACTACTTTCTGTAGCTGTCAGGACATCTAGCCCCTGTTCTGAATAATCACAGCTGCCAAAGAATGGATCTGTTTGTGGATAGTAACCATAGTTTCAGATATTTTTTGAAAACTGCTTTCAAACTTGGAAGTGAACACA
>JADRCD010194630.1:31027-66219 GCA_019843815.1 Montemys delectorum | reverse complement strand
AAAAAAAAAAAAAAAAAAAAGAAAAGAAATGAAAAGAAAGAAAACTAAATTTATTTTAAAATTCAACAGAGAAATGAATATAAGAAAATTAACAAGGCTTTCTTGAGGACAGCTTAATATGTCTGAAAAATCTTTGCAAATCATTTAAAAGTTTATTTTCATGAAGTTCTTTTATTGAAATAATTTTAAGTATATGAAAAAGTATACTTGAAATAATAGTTTACCTTATATGCAGAAAAAACCTGGAGAGGAAAAAAAATGTAGTAATCGACTGTATAAACTATTTTTATATGCTAGAATGTTCTGTGACTATACAGTGAAATTATAGACTTAAACTTGGTGTCTTAGTCAGGGTTTTTATTCCTGTACAAACATCATGACCAAGAAGTAAGTTGGGGAGGAAAGGGTTTATTCACCTTACTTCCACATGGCTGTTCATCACCAGAGGAAGTCAGGACTGGAACTCAAGCAGGTCAGGAAGCAGGAGCTGATGTAGAGGCCATAGAGAGATTGTTTCTTATTGACTTGCTTCTCCTGGCTTGCTCAGCCTGCTCTCTTATAGAACTCAAGACTTCCAGCCCAGAGATGGCACCACCCACAAGGGGCCCTCCTCCTCTGGATCACTAATTGAGAAAATGCCCCACAGCTGGATCTCATGGAGGCATTTCTCTAACTGAAGCTCACTTTTATGTGATAACTCTAGCCTATGTCAAGTTAATACACAAAACTAGCCAGTACAATTGACCTCTTGTCAACTTGACACACAAACACATTATTATTAAGCCTCAACCCTTATGTTTTTATTTATTTTTAAGATTTAAAGTCTTACAGTCTTTATATATTAAAAGTTCAATTAATTTAAAATGGCTAATATCTTTTAAAATTTAAAGTCTCTTAACTGTGGACTCCACTAAAATACATTTTTCTTTTAAGAGAGAAAAATATCAGGACACAGTCACAATCAAAAGCAAAACCAATGTCTGGGATCCAACCCACGATCTTCTGGGCTCTTCTAAGGGCTTTGGTCACTTCTCCAGCTCTGCCCTTTGTAGCACACATCTTGTCTTCAGGGCTCCAGATGCCTGTACTCTACTGCTGCTGCTGTCCTTGGTGGTCATTGCATGGTACTGGCATTCCCAAAACAATGCTGTAACTAGGCTTTACCAATAGCCTCTCATAGACTGTCTTCACGGTGCCAAGCCTCAACTCCTTTCTATGACACCTTCAGTCCTGGGCCATCAATTGCAAACTGAGGCTGCACCTTCACCAATGGCCTTTCATGGCCTCTCACTGTGCCGAGCCTCAGCTGCTCTTCATGACCCCTTCGTGCTGTCAAAACCAGTACCACCTGGGTGACTCTTAAACATTACCAAGTCCTGCTGCAGCACAAGGTACAACCTTGGCTATCTCTGGAACACAACCTCTTTGCTCTCAAAAAACACTTCCCAGAAGATGTCACCTCAATGATGCTGGTCTCTTCTTAATCACCGCCAATTTCTTAGCTCCAGCCAACCAGCATCAATAGTCCCAGTAATACAGTTTTAATTTTAGTAGTTCTGGTATTTTGTTAATCACAGCTGATTCTTCAGCCCCAGCTAACCAGAACCACAGAATCTTCACAATCAAAATAACAACGGCCCTGATAGAGTCTTTAATCTTCCCTCTGAAATTTCACAAGCCAGGCCTCCATCTTTTGCACTGTTCTCAACATGATCTTTCAAGCTCCTACACAACATCCCATAGAGCTCTTAACAACCAATGGTTCTTCTAGCTCAAAGTTTCAAAGTCCTTCCACAGTCCTCCCCAAAACATGGTCAGGTTGTCACAGGAATACCCCACTTCTGGTACCAATTTGTCTTAGTCAGGTTTTTTATTCCTGCACAAACATCATGATCAAGAAGTAAGTTGGGGAGGAAAGGGTTTATTCAGCTTACTTCCACATGGCTGTTGATCACCAGAGGAAGTCAGGACTGGAACTCAAGCAGGTCAGGAAGCAGGAGCTGATGCAGAGGCCATGGAGAGATGTTCCTTGCTGGCTTGCTTCTCCTGGCTTGCTCAGCCTGCTTTCTTATAGAACCCAAGACTTCCAGCCCAGAGATGGCACCACCCCTCTTGATCACTAATTGAGAAAATGCCCCACAGCTGGATCTCATGGAGGCATTTCTCTAACTGAAGCTCACTTTTCTGTGATAACTCCAGCCTGTGTCAAGTTGACACACAAAACTAGCCAGTACACTTGGTAAAATAAACTTTAATAGTAGTCTGTTTAGTAATATGTTTTCATCTGTATGCTGAACATGTGCATACAGTAGGAAAAATATTCTGGGAAGAATACATGGCAATGCTTTGCTGTTAACTACTTTGAGGGAATAGAATTATGACTGATTTTTCTCTGATGTTGATTTTCTTATTCATCAAAAATAATTTTTAATCAAACATTAAAAACAGGAAAATAGACATTATTCTAAGTTACATTTATTAATATGCAAAGTAATATTTTCCTTTTCAATCGTAGTACAATAGTAATCTTGGTCCCTTTTTAAGTAATCATGATAAATCTATTTCAGGTTTTTTTAATAGCTATGTATTCTAGTATCATTTCTGTTGCTTTGATAAGACACTTTAACCAAAATTAACTTAGGGACGTGAAGAGCTGTGTTTGTCATATACCTATAGCTAGATCACAGTACCAAGGGAAGTCAGGAAAGGCACTCAATCAAGAACTTAAAGCATCACATTCCAGGACACATTCTCTCTTAGATGTAGAACTCATACGCAGCCCAGGAGTTTAAACCATGAAGGATGTTACTTGTTTGCTGGCTTATATAGTAGCTTATACTCAGTTAGCTTTCTTACTTGGTTCAGGACAACATTCCTAATGATGCTGCTGCTCTCTATGAACTCGGCCTTCCTGTGTCAATCGACAGTCAAAAGCAAATCCCCCACAGACACGTACACAGGCCAGTCTAATCTAGGCTTCATTTTTAAATTATCTGCATATGAGTATATATACATTTATGCAGATGTCTGGTAAGGCCAGAAAAGTGTCTTAGATCCCCTAAAGATGAAGTTACAGTCAGTTGTATGGTGCTTGACATTGGTGAAGGAAATGAAACTAATGTCTCCTGTAACAGCTATATGCATTATCAATTGTGATCTTCTTTCCTGCCCTCAAAAATCTTTAAACAAAGTATTATTCCATTGTTTCTCTATTACTCTGTTCATAAAATGTGAATGCTAAAAAACAGTTTTAAGTTTAATTTCTTTAAGCATCTTCTGACTTCTTCATATTCGGTTTGAAGCAGGTAAAATCTGATTGTTTTAATGTTTTTTTTTTCCTTAGTTTGCCTTATATCTTTGTTTTTTTCTAGTAACAAGAAGTCGTACTTACCCAGAGGTGATGGGTATAGTGGAGGAGATAAAGAGAGGGAGGGCAGGGGAGGGGAAGAAGGGGTGTAGTATTAGAGTACAAGATAGAAAAAATTCAAAGTCCACAGCTAGTTAATATTTTGCTTGGTATCATAGAGTAACTTTTTCGTTTTCGTATGTCTGCATTTTTCTGCTTATCAGCAGTAGTTCATAGTTACTCCTCTTACAGTCACAGATGAATACACAGCATTTTAAGGTCCTAAATACTCTACGGCATACATCTATTCATTTTACGCTTGCCTCACTGCTTTTGGATAAAGATCATTAAGCTTTACTTTACTTTTCCATGGCAGGTATGGGACGGAACCAAGACTGTGTTTCCCTCTTGGAGAGTCCCCACACAAGGTCTTACTGTTGAAGGTGACTTGGACCACATTCTGCAGCTACAGAGTCTGGTGATAGACATTCTAGTCTACGATAACCATGTTCAAGTGGCAAAAACCATCAAGGTGATGTTAAGTGATGTTAAGATCAACAGATGCATATTATTTTGTTTTTATATTCTTTTTAGTTTTGAATATATTGTTTGTAAGTAATATTTGGTATATAGAAATTAACTTCAGATTTATTTATCTTCAACATTTAACTTATAAAATGAATATCTAAATTAAATTTAAAATCTTTTTGTATGATACACACACACTTTAAAATTATTTTTATTTGTGGATATAACTGCATGATTAACTTTTCTCTTCTCCTTCCAACCCCTTCTGAGACTCATGGCAGTCTAAAGATTTGATCATCTATAAATTCAAAAGCAAAAAGGAAATTATGTACTTTCAACATATTTATGGCACAGGATATATATTATCAAAACAGAAGAAAGGGAACATAATGAAAAAAATACTATACCAAAGCAAGACTGAAAACAAACCCTGAACTCTATTCCTTGCCTAATGTCAAAGCACTCTTCAGATCCCCAGCTCCGTTCAGCTTTGTCGGTTGCAGCCACTCTACCCTCCAAGGCAGCCCTGACTCCCTGCTGGCCACCCTCCTTATCAGGCAGCCCTGACTCCCTGCTGGCCACCCTCCTTATCAGGCATCCCACTGCTCCTGACTCCCTGCTGGCCACCCTCCTTATCAGGCAGCCCTGACTCCCTGTTGGCCACCCTCCTTATCAGGCATCCCACTGCTCTGGTATCTTCAGCATCCTGGGGTCTCCAAGACAGTCCAGGCTTCACTTTCAAAGTTTCACAGTGGCCTCTGTATGCCTCCGTGCAGGGACACCTTTCCTGAGCTGTAGAGAAGATGTGCCCTAACTCCATTCTTCTTTCCTTTACTCTAAAGCTGCCAGGAACTGCTGCTTGCTGGGACTGAAACAGGGCTCCCTCACTGCATTGCATCTTGTTCAGTTTTCTGTTCTATGGTTTCCTTCAATGCCTAAGCTGTCATAGAACTCACAGTGTAGACCAGATTCTGCCTTGCAACTGCTGGGATTGAAGGTGCACACTGCTGTGCCTGGCCATAAGCTTTTCTTTAATTCTTTTAGTTAATTGATAGCTCTTGCATTTAGCCTTATGCAGATTTTTTTTTTTTAGACAAGGGCAGAAAGTGGCCACATTCTTCATGAAAATATCAGAAGAATGACATCTAGGCCATATATTAATATTATTCTCCCCTGAGCTGGGTCCCCACAGTTCAAATCACCCTCAGCACCACTGTCTTCCATGTTCTTACTAGTATTGCCTGTTAAGCTATGTTTAAAGCATTTTACTACTTTCCTAACCCAAAGTCCTAAAGTCTGCATTCCTTGAAACAAAATCATGGTTTGGCCTATCACAGCAATCCCTCAGTCCCTGGAACCAGCATCTGTCCTACAGGGTTTCTATGGCTATGGAGAGACAACATGACTATATTAAGTCTTATAAAGGAAACATTTAATTGGGGTTGGCTTACAGGTTCAGAGAATTAATTCATTATTATCATGGAAGAAAGCATGGCACTACACAGGCAAACCTATGTTGGAGAAGTCGCTGAGAGTTCTGTGTCAGGACCAGCAGCTAGCAGGTATGAGAATATGAGCCACTAGACAGGCTCTGGCTTCTAAAACCTCAAAGCCACCCACAGTGACACACTTGCTCTAAGAAGGCCACACCTGTTCCAACAATGCCACACCTCCTAAATAGTGCCACTTCCTATGGGACTCTGTGGACTATTTTCTTTCAAACCAGCAGAGTATTAGACAACCAGTTGGTGCCTCCTCGACAGAAGGCTGGTTCTCCTGCTATCCGAACTCCTCGGTTGTCTGTAGGCCTTCCTCTGCCTTTCAGACCTTGTCATCTTTCTTTCTTCATGTTAGCATCCTGGTTCATTGATATCATCCTGGTTCAGATCATACTTTGCAAGCCGTGCTGGGATGACTTTATGGGTTTAGTTTCTCTGATATTTCTGGGATACACAATCTCACAGCAAACTTCCTGTGTCTCTAGCAGTTATGTCTTCATACCCCTGTTTTTGAAATGGTGCCTGAGCTTCAGGTTTTAACCATCAGAAAGTCATCATTAAAGGCAGTATTTATCTCCAACGTAATAATAATGAGAAATTATTTTATTTAAATGGGTAACATCTGGGCAGCATGCATTTGTAAATCTGCTAATATTATCTTTCATTTGTAATGTCCACTGGTACGTAGCTTAGAGGACTAGAAGCAATGGAAAATGTGAGTTTTCATCTTGCACTAATGTATGATACAAAATACTTTGTATTGGTAAAGTTTTCAAGTTATTGTAGGAAACAAAATTTCACATTCAATAAAGAAAATATCTTCAGGCCACATATTTTCTTTAGAATCTTTTTTAATCCTTTTTTGTTCATTTGTTTTTCCAAAATAGATTTGAGTTATTGGTATATGCTGGAGCAAAGTCTGATTATCTGAAAGCAAGTTCTGCAGCAGTGGTTCTGGGTCCTACTAGTGCTTATTCTGCAGCTCCTATTCCATGAACTACCAGGTTCCAAATAGCCAGAAAGAAGTCTCTATTCTGCATGGTTGTGGGAAAGTATAGACTGAGGGCTCCAGTCATCACAGGCCACTGTGGCCAGGGGACATTGGGCATTGGCCTTACAGGTCTGTCTCAGTGAAGTTAAGTAGCTCTGTGATAGGCACAGGACTAAAGTTTTAGCCCCAATTCCAGCTCTCTAGTTTAATTTCTTAAAACATTCTGAATTGTTTTGATAGAGTATAGACATGAACGATGTGCATACTTTAGTATTATACCACCTCTAGCACACACAGTGATTTGAATGTGTTTCTGTGTATTGTATGGACCTTTCTCACTGTCCGTGGAAGTTTGGCAGTTCTTAGTAAGTTTACACTCATAAATGGTACAGAATACTTTTTGTTCATTTTTACCTACATATTTTTAAAGTCTCCTATAGTAGATAACACTATTGTGAATAACAATATGCAGAGTGATTTGGATATTAGCTCCAGCGAGAAGAGATGCTGCCTTCACTCCATTTTAGATGAGAAGGTGAGGCATTCAGAAGATCAAGCTACAGTGTCTTTTTCCAGGTTTAGTAAACATTGAAAGGAAATGATCTTAGCTGTAGATCATTTCAACCTATTTATAAGAAGAGAAAACACAGAAATAAAACTGTATGTGTGCAGCTCAGTGCTGTTCCCTTTATTAAACAGAGGTCCTAGAGCAGAAAATACTTGCACTCTCGTTTTGTGTTACAGAATATCTTAGCAGACCCAGATAATAAACAATGTGAAGGGTAGGGCTAGGGGTTGTGACTACATCTTCTAATCTTTTAGACATGTATATGTGCATGCAGGCACCTGGACTTCGGAAAAATACTTTTGAAGATAGAGTTTTGACTTTTTCTCTGAAGATTCTGTCTACACGGATTAACTTTCTTTGAAACAATAATAACCATAAGTCTAAATTTGAAAGTGTTTTCATGCTACACAGGAGGGGTTCTTTAATGAGGAGAAAAGATGTGCACTTTTACTCAGCTCCATTGTCCACTTTGATCTTTGGATCATTTGAGTTCTCTTCTCTTTCCCTGTGCTACTGTCCTAACTACACACGTTACTCCACCTGCCCGGCTTCTCTTTCTTAAATCTCAACCAGCTCATGGCAAAGGCTTTCAGGGCAGTAAGGCTTAAAGAACATCTGCTGGTTAAGCAGTCCAAGAGTATCGTGAATGGGCTTTTAGTCATGATGTTGTATCCTCTGCATTGTCCACTAGAGGGGGATGTGAACACACATAAGTAAGAAAATAGATAGCATGTCATTTCTCTCGAGGACATCATAGCACTATAGCATTTGCAGAGCTGTATCAGGATGCAAAGACTTTTCTCTGTGTGAGATATAACTATGTAATATTCCTTGGTACCAGTTTTACTCATTTTCTCACAAACCAATTGGAAGTCTTCAGTCATATGTCATTGATGCAAATACCTTATTCTCAGCACTTCAGGACAGATGTTCATATCAGCATGCATGGCATAATTTCATAACTTGTTGTATAGGAGCAGGAAAAGTGTTTTTAGTAATGACTTTGTCATGAAGCATCATTTCAGCTTCCATAAATAGTGCACTCTTCCCATGCTGCAATTCTTAAAACAGCATAAAACATGTATAGTCATAATCACACTTTGTCATTAAGTGGCCTACTAATTGTAGTTAGCTATAGGAGAAAATAAAAGCAATACACAGTACCTATTTTGTAAACAAAAATTGGAGAATACTCTTTTATACTGGCATAGTGATTTCTGTCTAGTTATATATTATTAGTGCTTATCTAATGATTAAACCTTTGTAACAGATTACACTATACCTTTATGTTTTTTTATTGTATAATTCTTTAGCTTGTAAATTCGGGGAAATTATTGCATTACTAACAAGATTAAACAACCTTTTTTTTAACATAACAGGTCATCAGACACATTTCATAATCTTTACTCAAGCTTTATAAAAATCCAGTGCTGCCTCCAGAAGGCATTTGCAATAATAACCACTTGTCTGTTGACTCTTGTGATCTGTTGAGAGACGTAGGATCAGTGCTGGTCTGTACATGTTGTATCCCAGTGCAGTGCAGTGGAGGAGGCCTGTAACAAGTACCACGAACTCACCATTTGCATTCTCTCCTGAAGAGCTTACCACAGTTGTGCCAGATAGAGCTGTACATGGGCCCTTCTTAGGCCCCTGCTGATCTCAGTCTCTTGCAGTTCAAGTCCCCTCTCTTGCTCTAGCACATAGCTGAGCTCAATGTCCTCCTTAGAGTGTACATTGTTCTTCTGCCTTGCCCCACGTCCTGCTCTTCAGAATGATCTTGACTTTTTTCTTCCATACACATTTTTGGAGTAAGTTGTCAGATGCCAAGAAAGACCCTGAAGTATCCAGCTGAAATCTCCTTAAATTTAAATTTTAATGTAAATGAAATTGTACTTCAGATAGCTTAGCTAATGTGGGTCATTTCCCTATGTATCAACTGCCATTCTAGTCCTTTGGAGGTTATCAACATCTGTGCTGTAGAAATGCTGTACTAATGTATAATCAAGATGTAGTGAACATTCCAAAGCGCTTACAAAATCACCATTTTAATATTTATTATTCTCTTAGAGTCCTCAGAAAAGTACATATTTCTCTTGAGTTTTTACATACTTTCCCCAAACCTCTGCATTGCCTTTTCCACCTTTGATGTAGCAGGTAAAGGCAAGTGGGGGAAAATAGGCTGGACCCCTCCTCCTGCCTACCCTCCTCAGAACATCCGCAAGGGCCGAGAAGAAATGTCCTTGGAGGAGGAGGAGTGAGGAGTGCCGCCAGTATGGCTGTTTCTTCCTGACTTCCTCTCCACTGCCTTTGCTCCACCAGCACTGAACATTAACAAGGAGGGTTAGAGTGGAGCCCTTGCTTGCCTGTCATTGTCTTTCTCTCCTTCCCCCTTCCCTACTTCCCTTTCTACTGCAGCCCCATTTCGACCCCTCCCAACCCCGTTCCGACCCCTCCCAACCCCGTTCCGACCCCTCCCAACCCCTGCCTTTGATGCTTGTTTTCTAGTGTCACCACAATTGCAATGAATTTGTAGGAAAGGAGAAAGATGGCGGCGTCTCTTATCACAGACTCACGAACACTCTGTCTATATGCAAGTGAATTAAATTTTCTCTTTTTCATTCCTTTTTTCTCATAAGACTACATGAAAATATATGCAGTTTATCTTATGTAGCTTGTCCCTTTGGGTAGATGTGAGTGTCTTAATTTTATTTATTTTATTAAAAGGGGGTTGCCTGGGCTGGGTTTGAAAATGCAGGCACAAACTGTCCCCCATAGCTGATGCTAGAGGCATTACAGTAGCGCTTGGTGTTATTAGTGTCTTTGAATACCCTAATATGTTTTCTCATTTGAAATCTTCACTGAAGAAAAACTTAAATTCTCTAAAGATGATTTGACTAAATTTAGAAAAATAGCTGACATTGACTAAGAGTAGTAGTTCAAAATTCTGGTTTAATTCCGTATTTGAGTTCATACAATATATTTTACAAGGTTGTGATAAACATACAACTGCTGTACTAAAACTTTACTTTCTATAGAATTTGTACAATAAAGAAAAGCATATGGTAGCACACACATATAATGCCAGCAGTCAGAGCGCTAAGGAGCACTTCTGTGCCTAGCAAGAAAATTAACCTGTGAAATAAAATCTATTATGCTATTTTGATGAAACTGCATGATTAATCTTTTTTCTAATGTGTCATAGTCAGGGCATTTTATGCCACATTTCTAGTGTTATTTTAGACCAGTTCAAACAAGTTCTTTTCCAAATATTATCAAATAGAATTTCATTTTAATCTTAATTACCTTCACTATATTTTATTGATGGACTTCTGAAATGGCGTTGCTTCTGTTGTGTCATATGTACATGCATCATAACTATGCAGGTGGTATTGGTCACAGTGCTGCCCTGCTTCCAGTGTCTTCTGTGGTTGGACAGTGCCCCTGGCTGTTGTGTCCTTGGTTATTGACTCCTATTGATTGTGAAATTTTCAAATATCAGAAATTGTTTAATTAATCCCTTTTATTCTAAAACGAGATTTTTAAATGATATTTGTAGGTTGGAAGCTTCCTTAGAATCTATAGCCTCCATACAAAACTCCAGTCTGTTAATTCAGAAACCAGCAGTTCATTGTTAAGGCTAGAGTTCCATCTCCATGGAGGGACCAGTTATGGTCGGGGCATTAGAGTTTTGCCAGATACAAGCCCTTGTGTGGATCAGCTGAAAAAGTGAGTATTTTATATCCCTTTTGAAAAACATAGCTGAGGTATTTATTAGGTTACTTTGCAAGCCTGTACCTCAGGCTGTGTAAGGCCTTTGGTTTGTTTGTTTGTTTTTCCTTATTGTCTTGTTGAAAATCAATCCCAGACTTTCACCTGCTAGGCAGATTATTACACTGAACTATAACCCTATCTCTACCTCTGTGGTCTTAAATGTTTTCATATAATATATTTTGATCATATGCTTTTCCCTAACTATTCCCATATTCGTCCCCACATTTCTGTCTACCCAACTTCATGTTCCCTCTCCTCTCCTCCCCTCCCCTCCCCTCCTTTCCACTCCCCTCTCCTCTCCTCTTCTTTCTCTTCTCTTCTCTTTCTCTTTATCTCTAGAAAAAAAGGACAACAAGTCAAAACACATAAACTAAATAAATAGAAAGTTGACAATAAAAAAAAAAAAAAACAGAACATACACTGCACAAAACTACAACAGCAACAAAACAGGGCCTCTAGACAATAGAGGAGGTCCTGTCCTAGAGCTGTTGATATATACCATGTGAAACTCCATTGGTAAAAACTGATTTTCCCTTTTCTGTCAAGTATAGTTAAAGTTAACTTCTTGGTTAGGGCTTTGTGCCCACTTCCCCGTTTCCGAGCTGGGATTTTCCGGTTTGAACCTGTGTATGTCATATGCATGCTGTGACAGTCTCTGTGACTTCATGTGAGCATCAGTCCTTTTGTGTCTGGAAGATACTTTTCCTTAGAATCATCACCACCTCTTGATTTTGCTATCTTTCTACCTTTTCTTCTGCATTGATCCCTGAGACTTGAAAGACATCCTATTTAAGCATGAGTGCTCCAAAAACTCTCAACTCTTTGCATATTGTCCACTTATGGATCACTTCATTAAGTACCATCAAGTGCAAGAAGCAGCTTCTCCGATGAGGCTGAGTGATGCTCAGTCTTAAGCCCAGTTTTTAGAAGTGGTCAGTTTCGCCTGTAACATCTGAGCTAATATTGAACTGGTGTGTATTGTAGGAGAGTTTCTTTTGTAGGTAGTACAGTTTGTAACTGAGTGAAACTTGTTTTAATTCTAGGCCTGATTATTCCTTTTCACATCCTCTTTTGTTTTTCTAGCGCTTTCAAGTATGTCTGTATATTACTTATATTAAATTTATTGTTTTTTGATATAGGCAGCTAGTGCTATAAACTTGGCTCTTAGAACTGTTTATTATGTCCTATAAGTTTAAATATGTTGTGTTTTCATTTTCAATTAATCATAAAAAGGTTTTAATTTTTTATCTAGTTTGAGCTTGACTCAGTCAGTAGTTAGTTGTTGAGTTTCGTCCATTATCGGCATAGTGGGAAGCATGGCAGCATCCAGGCAGGTATGGTGCTGGAGAAGGAGCGGGGTATTCTACATCGTGATCCAAAGGCAGCCAGAGGGACACTGTCATCTGCAGGTACACAAGAGAGGCTTATCTTGAGCATTAGGAGACCTGAAAGCCCACCCATGCAGTGAAGCACACCATCTCCAAAAAAGTCCAGAACTATTCCCACAAGGGCACACCTCCTAATAGTGACACTTCTCATGGGTGCAGCGTATTTTAACCACCACATTTCACTCCTTGCTACTCATAGATTTGTTCAAACATTACTCTCTGGGGGCTGTACCTAGCCATACCATAAAGGACAGTACATTTAGTCCAACTTGAAAAGACTCCATAGTCTATATAATAGTCTCAACCATGTTAAAAGTCCAAAGTTCAAAGTCTCTTCTGAGATTGATGCAATCTCTTAACTGAAATCCCCTATGAAGTCAAAAGTAGGTCACTTACTTCCAAAATATCATGACACAGGAAATAGGTTACCATTCCAGAAGGTGAGGGAATACTGCACCAAAACAAAACCAAAAGCCAGCTGGGAAAACTCCAAACTTTATCCCTATGTCTGCTGTCCAATTCCTTTCAGCTTTGCTGACTGCAACACACCATTTTCTTCTGAGCCTGGAGTGAATTGGTTCCATTCCCTATTAGTAGCTTCCTCAGTAGGTTTCCCAAGGCTTTGGCATCTCTAACATTTTGCGTATCCAAGGCAACATCCACTTCTCAGCTTTTTGTTCTAATGTCTGGGATCCACACATGATCTTCTGGGCTTCTCCAAAGGGCTTGGGTCACTGCTCCATCTCTATCCTCCACTGTCTGCTGTTCTTCATGGTCATCTCATGGTATGTGCATCTCCCATATACTGGGGTCTTCTGCTGCAAGTGGCCTGCATTTTCACCAATAGCCTCTCATAGGCTCTTTTCATGGTAATAAAGCTTCAACTTCTTTACATGACTCCTTCAGTTAGTCCTGGTCTATCAACTGTAACTGAAGCTGCACCTTCATTTTTCTTACCTTCTAACAGTGCTGAACCTTAGTTACTTTCCGTGACCCCTCATGCCTTCAAAACCAGTACCATCTGGGTAATTTTTACACATTAGCAAGTCCAGATGCAGCATGAAACATAACCTTGGCTAGCTCTGGAACAGAGCTTCTCTGTGCTCTCAGAAAACACTTCCCAGAAGATTCCACCTCAGTGGTGCTGGTGTCTGTTTAGTCACTGCTAATTTCTTAGCCCCAGCTAACCAATATCAATAACCCCTTCCACTCTTGACTCTAAAGCCAGAGGCATATGGCCAAAGCTGCCAAGTTTTGTTGCTTGCTAAGCTGGAAAATGGTCCCCCTTGTTCTATTATTTCATCACAATTTCTGCTTTTCAACTCCTTCAAAGGAGTCTTGGCTGTCTTTATGCTTCTGCTCTGTAGACTGAAATTGAACTCAGATCTGCATGCCTCTGTCTCCTGAATGCTGGGATTAAAGGCCTGTACCACCATGCCTGGACCTAAGGTTTTCTCTATCTGTAATTTGCTTTGTACCAGGCTGGACTTGAACTCAGAGATCTGCTTGCATCTGTTTCCTGGGATTAAATTCATATACTACCATGCCTGGACTTAAGCTTTTCATGGCTACTGTGCCTCAAGCAGCCATTGTCTTCCAGCTTCAGTTGACTCACACTTGTACCCTCCATTTTTACATTGTTGTTCATTCCAGGTATAGTCAAGTTGACATCTGACAATACCCATCACAATCCATTTCTTGTCGATTTTACACACAATCATATCTATCTCCTTATGTGCAAATGAAAATAATATCCAGGTCATAATAATGCCTATGCCTTGTTCAGCAGCAAACACATATATGGTAAACTTAACCGGGTGGGATCTTGCCCCAAGGTCACCACTCCCTTAATTCCATTTGATATCCATGAACTCAGGATTTAGCTCCATTTCTCTTCTTTGTGCCCCTTTAATATTTGAGCCAATACATTTTGTGTTTTCCTTTCTAAGCTTGCTATGCTTGATCAAAGTGCTCTTCATGAGAATATATCAGAGAACAAAGTCTCTGCTGGGCTTTTTTGAGACTTGCTTTGTCAGTGAAGTTAATCTGAATCTCTTTACCTTACCAAGGACAAAAAGCAACCATACTCTTTACCAAAATATCACAAAAATGATTTCTAGGCAACATACTAAAATTTTCTCCTCAGAAACCTCTTGAGCCAGGCCCACAGAGTTCAGATCACCCTTAACACTAGTGTCTTCCGCATTCCTATTTGGGTGGCCCATTAAGACCCACTTATAGCATTCCACTGCTTTCTAAAATCCAAAGTCCCCAAACCCACATTCTTTCAAACAAAGACATGTTCAAGCCTATGTTAGTTATACCCCAGCCCCTGGTACCAACTTCTCTTTTTGTTAGGGTTTCCATTGTCATGAAGAGACACCATGACCAAGGCAACTCTTACAAAGAAAAACATTTAATTGAGGCTTGCTTACAGGTTCAGAGATTTAGTGGCTGACAACATTCAGACAAAGCTGAGAATTCTACATGTTTATCTGCAGGCATCCTGGAGGAGGCTCCCTTTTCACACTGGGCGCAGCTTGAAAATTAGGAGAACTCACATCCCACCCCCACACTAACACACTTCCTCCAATAAGGCCACACCTATTCCAGCAAGGCCACACCTAATGTTGCCACTTCTCATGGGCCTAGCATATTTAAACCACCATACAAACCTATCGATTTCTTCTAATTTGTCTTCAAGACCTGAACTTCTGTCTTCTTTAGGCTTACCTATGAGGTTTTTTGTTTGACTTTAGTTTTTCATTTCCATTTTTATTTCATTTTGAGTTTTCTTTATTGATTTTATTTCTTTGTTAAAGTCTATTTTCTTATCTTTAATTGTTTTCATTATTTCATTCAATTATTTGTATTTTCAGAGTCTTTTAGAAGTTTATTCATAATCCCTTTTAAGGTCTTTGACAGTACTTATATTTGTTCTTGTTTTGTGCTTTGGCTTAATTACTTTTCTCAGGGCTGATTGTAATTGGCTTATGGGTTTCTGGGGGAGACATATTGTCTTGTTCTTCATTCTTGGGTCTTTGCTCTGTGACTTGGGCATCTGCAGGTAGGCTGTTTAAAGTGTTCCTTGTTGTGGACATCTGATTTTCAGGTTTTGGAGGACTTTCTGTTCTTTGATTGCTTTTACTCAATTTGGGATTCCTGGTACAGGCTGTTCTGGTCCTAGGGAAGGGAGTGGTTCTGGGGCCAGTGATGAACTGTTCTGCTGGCTTGGTGGGAAGTCAGGAAGGAATTGAAATAGACTAGAAGGAATGGCTGAAAGAAGTGTTTGGGAAAAATGACACTCAAGCATCTGAACCGAGATGTTAAATTGGGAAAGGGGGCCACACAAGTAGGCTGCAGCTGGGCTAAGGTTGTATGTGGAGATCTCAGAGTGGAACACAGGAAGAAGAATGAAGGGCTCCTACCTGAACCCCAGGCTAGTGTGGCAGTCGCTGGTCCCTGGAAGAAAGGGTTTCTGCAGGTCAGTGGAGTCAGAAAGCAATGGAGATGGATGGACTCAAACGGAAGGCTGAGAGAGGCTCAATCCCAGATTAATCTTATGTTTCCAAGCTTCGATGACATCATTATAACTGATAATGTTAACCATTAAGTTTCCAGATTTTTTTTATAGTATTTCATTGACTGAGTGTTACTTCCTATGTTACTGCTGCTGATTGAGAGGGCTTTAGAGGTCTCAGATAATCTGATAAAAGCTATAGATTCTTGATTAGAATCATACTGAATGATATAACTTAATGAACTCCTGGTTTTGGGGGGTATAGTTAAAAGTTATTCTATTGAATTTGCTATACAATTTTCTTTTATATTCTTCCATTTTAGAGATTTAGAAGGTGCAAATTTAGCAGTCACTGAGCCCTCAAATGGTATCTGTCAATCAAAAAATGAGGACAGCTTTGCACTATCAAGTAAGGACAATATATAACACTGATACTTTACTTCCTCGTGATTATAGAGCACACTTTTCAATGGTTTCTTGCCTGGATCTCCCTTTTCAGTTCATCTGACTCTACAGTATGTATGGGTATGTCCATTAAAGTAACTCCTTCCACATTTATTTTGTCCTATGCACCACTAAGCTTGGCTCAACCTTAGATATATAATCAGGGTTTCAGATAAAAGTATTAGTTCTTACTTGACTTTTAATATGTGTGTGTAGGGTTTTGTACTCTCACACACAAAAGCATTGTATGAATTCCTTAAGCAACCACTTTCTTTGTCAGTTTCTAAAAGGAACAAAAGGCTTTGGACTCCCTTATCTTAACTAGCTCAAGTTGGTTTTTGCCCAAACATGGCTGTCTAATGCATAACCATGAGTCATCCAAATCTCTCAAAGATACTCTTCTTGTTGATCTTAATGGAATTGCTTTTGCACACACTATGTTCTGAGATTCATCTCTGCTGGAACATATGCCAGTGGCTCAGTTCTTAATGCTGAGGCATGTGCCGACGAGTGCACGTGGCATTCAAAGCCTTGTCTGTCTCCTTTTCATGTTTATGTGTCTTCGGTGTCTCCCAAGGCCTCCAGTGGCTATAAATATGGATTTATTGGGGGTTTCGAAGGTATCACTTAATTTGTTTATTTTGAAGTATACACCATCTTTTAGTAATAATTTCTAGAAGTTGCAAAACCATTTCTTAAAAAACAAAACAAAAAATACCCACCACCAACAAAACAAAACAAAAACGCTGTGTTCTCTGTGAATGGCCTTCCTCCCTTTGCTAACAATCAAAACATGGATTGGTTTCTACACTTTCCTGGTTTGTCTGTCTTTCTATCAATACCAAAGTTCCGTGATTGATATACTAAATTGTTATTTTAAATTCTCTATATTTTCCCTCAAAGAAAGAAGACACCTTGCCTGTCAAATTTTATAACTAAGCCTGTTATTTTTGTTAGTAATACCTGAATTTTAGGAAAGTAGACATATCACCATTTATTCCGGCTTTCTTTGATTTTTTTTGGACAGTATTCTTTAAGTTTTACAGTGAGTTTCTAGTGGACGTGTTAAAGAGCTGTGTAATTTTGTGGTTTGCTTTTCTCTTCCTTTAGGCTCCAGATCAGGCTCAGTATCACTGTATGAGGAAGAACGATGTCAGCAAGTCTCTGCTACAAGTAAGACTCCTCACAATTCAGTAACCAGCACACAGGTGCCTTTCTGTACTTCCCAACCCGTTCCTTTGTATCCATCAGTGACACTAGATTTCCTGGAGCAGTTAGTGTTTGTTTGTATCTTTGGTCCCACCTACCTCCTACTGAAGTAGTGTCAGGTAGAACCCATGCATGTGCATAGCTATTGAATATGTATTTTAAGTTAAGGTCAGTATAATTTATAGAACTTAGTGCATTTGGGTGTGTTATTAGCTTAATGGTATAAATTATACTCTGACATTAAAATGCGATGTATTTAACTTTATACACCTAAAAAAATATCTTCACTATGCTCCCAAACTTTAACATTAGCAGTAATAGTACACATTTACCACACACACTCTGTTATTTTAACTAACTTGGGGGAAAATCCCTTTAATTCAGAAAAAATATTTGTTAACAAAAGTATATTAAATAATTTGTTAAGTAGTTCATTAAATATATAATACTGTAAAATAGAAGTTTTTCCTCTTGGAGAAAGGAGATATAAGTATGGGATGGAAGAATAAAAATACATGTTTTATTGGAACTGAAGGTGGCTTTATACCCAGGCCTTAGATGACTATAATGGAAAATATTGCAGGTGTTGTCAGGTGGAGGCAGTAACCTCTGGAAGCAGTAATCATATGAAATGCACAGACAAGTTTTCACCTGGAAAAATAGTCCTGATGTCTTTAGAGAAAAGCAGATTCCAACATTTGGGCAAGGAAATTAGAGCTAAACCAAGAACATCCTGAATTACTAGAAAGTAAAGAAATTCTCAGTTAATAGAAAGTACCAAATCTAAAACAATATGATCATCAAATTAAATGTTAAGGGTGGGTTAGATTCATTGAGTAAAACTGGATTGTACGACACAGGTTGCTAATAAAGTAATGAAGTGCGGTTGAATGGAAAACTATTAAAAGATGAAATGCTACCTCATAAAAATGATATTTGAAGATTCCCCATTTTGCAAGCATGAAGCTAAATATTGGTTTAATTGTGAGCAAATGATTGGATTCTAAATATTTGATAAAGAATAATGTGCTTACTCATTTCTAGTTACTGCCTTACTAATTGCAAAGTTGGAAATTAGTCGAGAGTAGAGTAATGCTGAACACCCTTCCTCACCCGGCCGGCAGTTCCCTCCCCTGCAGGGCCAGGGCAAGCGCCTGGCTAATAGACCTCTTCCTAGATTACAGTAAGAGCCAGTGTCATAAAGGAGCCACTCTGCCCAAAATTCGTCCCTGACTCTGAGCAAGAGGAATAACTAGCCAGACCCAAATGATGCTCACTCGGCAATGTGAGTTCCTCATTCCCAAGTCTGTGTCCTGAAGTGAATGTGATAGACTGGGGCCATTTCAAGTTAGAATTAATGTGACAAATATTTTTGCATTGTCAAGATTAGAGCAGAAAAGTCTAATCAATTGGAAAGATTTAAGTACCTGAAAATTGTATAATAGTATTAAATCCAAGTTGATTATCTTTGAAACAGTTACTACAGTTATTTCAATGAAACAATTGCTTTTCATGAAGTACTGAAGTGTATTAGGAAAGACAAAGAATGGAAGCTACTCTAATTCAGTTACAAAATTATAAGGAGAAAAACAGATAAAGGTAGATGCAGAAACTAGTATATTACAGCAGGTGGATCTTTTTGAAGCATATTCAGGACATCTTTATGGTCTCACAAATTTTATTTAAGTTTGAAACTAATACGAAGTTCAAATGTTTTAAAAGATTACCTCCAAGGTGAAATGAGACATGTATTCATTTTACTTTAAGTTGATCAGGTCTGTACAACATGGGTGTTTCACACAAGCACTTAGCCACTTAGCTAGGAGGGAAGCTGTATTCCTTGAATACTTCTGTTGCATTAGAGCTATGTATAGAGGCATTTTCCTGACTGAGGTTTGTAGGGCCTGGGGAAGTGTTATCACCCTGAATTAAATAGTAAGAGCTGAGTCAAAGCAGTTGCTTTAAACTGCTTAAGGTCAACTCATTTCAGTTATCCCAAACCTTGCAGTTTTCCATTTCCCAGGCATTTCCTCCTACTGTTCTTTTCTTCTGTTGTTAACTCTGCTTGCTTCCCCTCTCCCACATCCTCCTTTTCTGCCTCTTCTCTTGCCCCTTCCTGCTTATAAAATGAATCTCTTTTCTTTCACATACTGCATGACTATGATAATTAATTCTCCTGATCTCCATTTCTGTTCTCACATTCTGACTCTTCAATGAAGGAGGGTTCAATAACGTCTTGAGTTTGAGATACCCAGGACTGTGTTACCCTGTGTGGCAGATAATTTTTATTTAGCAGATACATTTTGTTAATGTTTGATAAAATCCAGTTGGCATGTAAGCTGTGACTTGTTGAATTGTCTGAGAGGTTGGTGGTGAGCTGATTAATACTTTATACAGGTAATATTCATTTTCTTGTTAAAATGGTATCACGTTTCCTGTAAGTTAGAAGTTCATGGAAATTTCTATTACTTCTACATTAACATATATAAGCACATAGTATTTGATGGTATGAAGATGCCTCAGCACATTGTATATACTTAAATTAGCCCTTGTTCCAGTTGCTCAGCATGTGCTTTAAGTTTGGTGAGTATCTGCCGTGGGCCTGGTACTGTTTCCATCTAGAAACTGAACTGCAGCTGAGATTGATTTTATAGTAAATCTTTGCTTCAGGAGAATTCATGCCAGATGTAGCTAAGACTCCTGTACATTAGTTACTCTGATTGCATGTTAAAATTCTTTACAGTTCTTACAAATCACCAGTACTTAGAGAAAACACCACTGTGTGCCGTTCTCAAGCAGAACGCTCCTCAGCAATACAGAGTGCGTGCCAAGCTGACGTCGTTCTTGCCCAGAAGGCTGTCGCAGTCGCTTAAACTCCTCTGTCCTCAGTGTCATTCATTGTAAGTATTTCCCAAAATTAAACAAACAAACAAAAACGCCCATGTCATAGTGTTCATTATTTATATATATTCATGTCCATATGTATGTGTGGTTGCCTGTATGTGAAGTCTTGTCCTAAAATAAGTAAATTATGACTTGATTAATTGGTAATATTTTAAAAGAATGTTGATGACTTAAAGGGAAAATACTAAATTCCTCCAAAAACTCCTTCTGTGTAGTATATAACAAATAAAATAGTCTATTTGCAGGCTTAAAATTCAAGGTTTAGTAGGTTTGATATACTATAGTAGCTATAACTGAAAATTTTCTGTCATCCTGAATAATGGTAATATAATAAGTACAATGTCTTTCTTCCAAACATTAGTTACGTGAATATATACATAACATTTTTTGTAATCATATTAATATGAATTCATCACAAAACATGTTTAAGTAATGAATTTTATCTCCTGTTACCCTCTTTAATATAATGTACCATCTTCCCTTGAAATACAGAAAATGCTATTTTGGAAAAACGGAGAATCCATGAAAATCTCCATCAGGATAGTGTCCATCAAGCTAAAGCGCTAGTGTGCTGTCTCATAGAAAACCCGCCCATACATGTACCTATAATATGTGTGTATGCATGTTATTGGTTGAATATATCTCTAGAATAGCGCCTGTTTTTCCTTAAAAAAATCTGAGATTGTAGCATTTGTAAAGAAATTTGATCTTTAAATCCAAGGACTCTGTTTTCGGCCCACATGGTCTTACCTGGAAGTTACGATTAAACTATAGAAATAAAGCATAAGGCATCTTACTGAGTGTGAGAGACCACCTGAAGTTCCACACAGCTGGGGACAGGGTTAAGATAAGCACTTAGACCTTTTCTTTCTTTCTTTCTTTTTAATTTATTTTCTCTTCTTTTTTTTACACTCCAGATTTTATCCCCCTCCCAGTCCACCCACTGACTGTTCCACATCCCATACCTCCTCCCCTGACCCCAACCTACTACCTCTCATGGTTGCCTGTTTCCAATATGATCTGTCACTTAGAACTTTTCATTCTAAGCCATGCCATTTGTACTCCGTGAATATTTGTGACTTCTATGAAATATCTCTAAAGATGAATGAAGTTAAAATATGTTAAAGTAGGTACCCTGTAACAGGGAGATTAACTGGGGTGAAGACAGCTGCTTGTATAGCTGTCTACCAACAGCCTGGTACTGGGAATAACTGTGACCTGGGGCTCCGACGCAAGCCTGGGCCAAGGAGACAGGACAGCAGGTAAAGATGCCTGCTGACAAGCCTCTTGACCTGACTTCTACACATCACCATGACGTGTGCTCACCAACACAGTCAGTCTGCGCCCCAGTTAGGACACAGATTTACCTTGCCATACAATGTTGAACATCTATTGAATAAAATCCATTAAATCTGAAAAATGAATTATCTCCTTAATTTAAGAAATTAGAGCTGATTTAATTTGCCTATGAAGCATTTTTAAAAATTTGTTCTACATTCACTTACCAAGTGTATGCCTATCATGTGTATACCTGGCACCCACAGAGATCAGAATGAGAATTATGGATGGCATTACAGCTTCATGTGGGTGCTGGGAAGTGAACCTCAGTTTTATGCAGGAGTAGCACTGAGTAACCCCTAAGTTTTTTTTTTTACTTGGATGATTTATCAAATTAGAATTTTTAAGAATTTATATATAGTCTTTTCTGATTCTTCATTATCAATAATTTTAGGCAAGAAGTTCCACATGAGTACAATTTAGATAAAATTTTGCAAGATGCTGCAACTGAAGCTCCAAACATGAAGCTGCAAGCTACATCATGGTATGATTCAGAAGTCTGGACCACTGAGGACCAGGGAGGACGGCAGGTCGCTGTTCATTTTGTGAAAAAGGATAGCATTCTCCCACTTCCAAGTGAATGTCTAATTTTGATAGAAGGTAAAAGACTTGTTATTAGGTTTTAGAATATTGTTTTGCAAATTAATTATGTTAACTATGCTTTATGGGCACCTAGTAAAATACTGTTAATTCAAATTCCCCAAAATAGTACATCAGCTAGATCCAGATATGTATCAACCATTTACCTGAATTGTGCATTTTCAAGTGATGGAAACTTGCACTTATGTACCTTGTTGGACTTCTATCTGTAATCTTGTCAGCTTTGAGCAGATATAGTTGGAGAGTAATGTAGTAAAAAGACTGGTTGCTTATGTACAGCTAATGTAATCTTGGCCTCTGGATGTCACTGTTGTTTTATAAAAATGGGATAAATGTCCTCTACTAATACCTAAGTCAAGAAAAAGACCCTTGAGAAACCATGATAATGACAACTTTAAAAGAGTGGAATTATACTATATTCAATTTTCTGGGTTTTTTAATCTAATTTTTATGTAAGAGGTTTGTTTTGTTTTTGTTCATTTTATTTTGTTTTCTTTCTCCTGCTGAGTTTGTTTCTTCTAAATTTACAATTCCCTTTCTTTGTCATTCTTTGTAGAATTTGCTGTATCTCATGTGTGACTTATATCTCATGTCTTGCTCCAGTTATATTTGTGTTGTTGAAGAATGAATGTATTTATTTATTTATTTATTTATTTATTTATTTATTTAAAGGAGGGCGGCTCTGTGAAATCTCTAACCTGTCCAGCAAGTTCCACAGTGTGATCCCTGTGAGGTCTGGCCCTGAGAACCTGGAGCTCCTCGACCTTTCAGCCCCATTCCTCATACAGGGAAAGGTGCATCACTATGGGTATGTGGTCAGCTCAAGATCTTGGGTCACAGCTATGTCTCGTGCTTTACCCACCAGGCTGCTCTATTTGCAATAAGTACTTACTTGTACTAGTTTGTAGTTAGAAATAGTGCCCAAGCTATAATGATTGGGTTAGAGTTGTACTGATACAACACAGGTTCAGTAGACTCTTCTTTAAATGTTGAGTTTTAATCCTTTCCAGTCAAGTGGTATGTAGCATAACACTCACATGCTAGGGAGAGATAGCAAATTCAGAATTTGAATGGATAACAGGATCATTAAGGTAGGCAACTGTGTGCTGGATGCTATATTCACTAGGTTAAATGTATTGATGTAACCCCATTGTGAGTTCAGGAGCTTCCATACTAAATTTTTCTTGAATAATTCTATTCTAGAACATGTATATACATACACGTATACATACTCTGTATGCATGGTAAATCGCAGTGAGTATAAGGTTTCAGTATTTTCTTCCTCAGTCATATCCTAAATTTGTTTCTTTCATTAAGAATTAAGTTGCTACCTAAAGGGACAGTTCAGAGTTGCAAGTCCAGTTAAGTGAATTACACAGCTGCTGCGCGTTCACCTTGCAGAGACTCACTGCCACGGAGTGTGAGGTCTACAGACCTGGAAGGAAGAGGAAGTAAAGCGCCCTTTATCGCTGATGAAACAGTTACCCTACAAACACCATTTTGAGAAGCCTTGGTCTGCAGCCTAGATAGATCTTGCCTTCTCTCCCTGTCTCCCTTTCCTTCTCCTAAGGCGTAGCTAGGCTTGCTAGTCATTATTACTAATCAAACTAAATTTAGATTTTCATTGTAAAATTACTTTCTGCCATTATCAAAGCTAGTTGATTGTGGTCCTTAGAGTGACCAGTGAGCTTTGCCCTTTGTTTTGTTTCATACACAATGGATGGAAACCTTCAGCAATGAAGTAGAATTAATTAGTAACTATTTTTGCTCTAAAGCACCCAGTGTCTCCATATCTCTAAACTTTCTGTAAGACTTATATGCCACTTAGTTGAAATACCAAAACCTGAATATGGGCTTACTAAAAACAGTATTTTAACCTAAACTATTACTTGTTCTCACCTTTTATTCAGAATAATTTTTTCTTATTGTTTTGGTAAGGCTGTGGCCCTCAGATATTGCTATCAAAGCCACAAATTCAAAGAGTTCCTGTAACTTCTCTCCAGAGTCTTTTTGTTTTAACAAGAAAACTCATAACCAAATTTATTATTTGATTGAGTCTCAACATAAAAGCTCTAATCTCAAGCCCATTATCTTAGTTATTGTTCTGTTACTGTGAAGAGACATCACAACCAAGGCAAACTATGACAGAAAGCATTGAATTTGGGGCTTGCTTACAGTTTCAGAGGCTGAATCCATGACCATCACAGTGGGGAGCATGGCAGCAGGCAGGCAGGCTTGGTGCAGGAGCAAAACTGAGGAGTTAGAAAGAGCAACAACGGGCCCTGTGTGGGCTTGTAATCCCTGAAAGCCCACCCAGTGACACACCTCTAGCTAGGCACAGCATCTCCTATGAAGAGTTCCTTCATAGTCCACCAACATGAATGCAAACATTCAACTATATGGGGCTAGGAGTCTTTCTCACTCAGGCTACCACACCCACAGCATCCTTAATTGCTTTTGTGTAGAAAGTTACTCATAATTCTCTTGACACAAGCATACTACAGTATAGACAATGGTATGTTTTTTATTTAATAACTGACTTTGTAAAACTGTCCATACTTGAATAGGATGTGATAATTAGATGAATTTGTTTATATTTAAATATTTACTGTTTTTCACTTATTCATTTCAGATGTAAACAGTGTTCAAGCTTGAAACCTATACAAAACCTAAATTCCCTTCTTAATAAAGGACTATGGATTCCTTCCTCTGTGGCAGAAGGTTAGATAAATTGCTATGTTATATAATTTCAATTCTCCCTATTATCTCACTGATTTGTTCTTTAATGTATATTGTAATTTTTGGCAGAACTAGCCTGTTTGCTAAGTTGAAATCTGTTTACAATAATTGTATTGAGAATGAGGACTGAATGTTTAAATTGCTTGCAAATATTTCCAAGCATCGTAATCACATTCATTTTTTAGTACTTGCTCATTTGTTTTTCATTTAATCATTGATTCCAAACATAGGTCCTGAGCAGATCTTTCTGACGCTATCGTAGCATTGGAAGACATAGTGAGGTGACTGTTACGTTCCTCCCAAGTCTTTAGCCAGGGGAAAGGAGTCTTTATCTCTTACCCACATCACTGATCACCTTACCCATGTATACTGCTCCCAGACCAGGGCAATTTTTAGACTGTCCTTGATCCTGAAGCCAAGTCTGCCTGTGCACAAGTTTCATGGACCATGTCCTGTCTACTAGTGTATGTATCCATTCATTCTTCTCTAAGGAACACAGTCTAGGTTTGACAGTATCTAGTGCCTCCATCGAGTTTAGGTTTTAAAGCCAATACTCTCCCTCCCTTCATCACTTTTCCTCACTCCTTACTCCTTTCTCTCCTCCGTAAGCATTCCACTCGGCCAGTTCTCTTCTCAGAAATGATCTTTCAAAGATATTGACAGCTGTAGGTACCGTTTGGGAGACGAAACTCAGAATAGTTTTTTAAAAATGATCACCCAGATTCCTTCTGCTAGACTGCAGTTTTGTTTTATAAAATATTTTATATGAATGTATGTGCACTTGCGGGGGGTTGCTTTTTATGTGTAGCTCTGCGATGTGACCGTCATACCCTGCAGTCCATGTTACTTTGAGCTGGGTAATCAATCCCCTTTTGCATTTCTCAGCAGAGTTTCTGAGTTCACCAATTTTATTCCAGTATAACCTCTTGGGGCATTTTGAAGCTCCAGACTCTGTTCCTCTTTTATTGCTTTTGAACACTAAAATTCTGTCTGTTGCCAATTTATTCTTCTGACTTGTCTGCCTGCTTAATTAATCCTCCTACTGGAATGTGGACTTTGTGGATCGAAGGTGATATAACATCCCATATATCTATGTGGTTTCTTTAACTTTTCAATAAGAGGATGTTAACCCTAGTGGCAAATCCTCATGTGATTTGGTGTATCTAATTTATTCATTCTTCTTCAGCCTAGCAGATTAGGGGATCCCAGAGTCTAACAAGTTTGTTCTTTCAGCCAAGTAACATCTCCTAAAAAAAAAAAAAAATTATCTGTTCTCATAATACAAATAGGAATAAACTAAGAAAGACACTGAACTACATGTTCCTTTTTAGAACGCTTTGTAATTTTAGTTTGACTTTTCATATTATTTGAATGCAATATGTTACATTTTATTAACACTTTCTATGGTTTCTATCAAGTATTAAGATACAATTGCTTACATCATGAGACTATCCCTATATAAATACATTGGTGTACTTCATGAATTTAATAAACGAATACTGGAACAGACAGTTCCTAAGTACACATTTTCTTTCTCTTGTAAAATTCTCTTAGTAAACATCATTTGTAGCTACATAATAGAGTTCATCTTATAAAAACGTCTAGTTGACAGACATAATGTGCTTTTTCCCCTCCCCAGTCCTGGGCATTGTACCGCTGCAGTATGTGTTTGTTATGGCTTTCACTCTGGATGATGGAACAGGAGTATTGGATGCTTACCTCAAAGATTCTGTGAGTAACAGAACTGCTAAACGTAGTTCACTAAAATTTTATGTTTAATTTTTTTTATATATTCATACTTAGTTTTACTTCAGTGCAAATTATTGAGAACTTTTAAAGCCTAAAGTTCAGCTTCTCTGTATTTTGTTCTTAGAAGGATTTAAAATAACTTAAAGTAGATAAATAAAATATGACCACGTAAATCCAATATTATGTCTTTGCCTTTGATTTTTATTATAAATCATATTTTAAGCTAGACAAGAAATCAGAGCTTGAGGTGTCGTTCTCCCTGTCATACAGAAGTTCTGCTACTAGGAAGCAGGCGGCCACACTGCCATCCTCTCACTGTGCTTTGTAAGGCTCCACACGTTGATCTGAAAAGAAATGAAGTCACTTGGTACGCAAGTATTGTTGTATAAGTTGCAGAGAATCTGAGCGAATGCTCTCATTGCTGGCACTCATAGTTGACCAAGGACTAGTCCCTGAGGCTACCCTTAGCCTTGATCGTTTGATCATCCTCTCCATATAATCAGAACCTGTTAGTTCCCTGTGCTGTGTGGACTCCTGACAATGAGGAAAGATTAACCTAGGCCCTGATATGACTTGCCATATACGTTTTCATTCAGAACTTACTGCCCACGTGGCTGGTGACTTTCTTCCTGGGGTAAGGCTAATGATGCATGTCCTAAACTCTTCAACCTCACATGACATTGTTAGATGTTTGAGAGTAACCCATAGTTCCAGTAGGCACAGTCACGTCAGGCTCTCAGGGCATGAAACACGAAAAGCTAAGAGGAAGACCAGCCGTTTACTAGGGTAAAAGGTTTCTTATTTGGGGGATGAGGGGTGTTTTAATTTATATAAACAATTATGTAAATTGTTTATATATTGCAAAACAATCCAAGTTAAGGTTAAGAGATTTTCATCTTCTGTTTTCCCAATTCATCCATACACTTATTAAGTGAATATTTACAGGCAGCTGCTGTGTGCCTTGTTTGTTGAACATAGAATAAATAGTTAGCAAAACAAGAAAATTTTCTTCTCTGGAACCTAAATTAGAAGAGGAAAGAAAAATAAGTGCTTGTTTTCTTAATGCTAGACTCTATCATATCTCACAATAGATTTACTTTCTGGGGTACAAAGGTACCATCAGCATTGCTGCATGATCTTATTGTGTATGTGAGTGCATCTCTAAGCTGTTTTACCATTAAAGCAGTGAATCAGGTTTTAACTTAGACAGGTATTCCAATTTATAGATTCTACAACCTTACTAGACTAATGAATATATTAGGTCAGTTTAGCAAATTAGATGTTGAAATTCTATGCATTGAAGCTTTTTCCTTTTTATTTATATAAATGTTTTGCCTATATGTATGTCAGTTATCCATGTGTGTGCATGGTCCATGTGGAGGTCACAAGAGGGTATCAGATCCCCTGCAACAGGAGTTTCAGGTGGCTATTAGCCACTTGTGTAGGTACGAGGAATCTAACCTGAGTCCTCTGCTAAAGGAGCCAGTGCTCTTAAACATTGAGGCATCTCTCTCACCCCACATTGAAGTTTTTTTTTCAAGAGATTAATATTTCCTGTGTTTGTCATTTTTAGGGAAACTTTTTTAAGATCCCAGCATCCGAAGTCCTCACTGATGACAACCTTCAGAGAAATCTGGAAGCGATCATGGATATGATCTGTCCCCCAGGAATAAAAGTTGGTAGGCATTAATTAAAAGATGCCACCACCACCACCCTCCCTCTCTTGTGTTCTTGGAAAAATAGCTAGCATGTTTCAAATCTGTAGCCTGGAAGTAAGTCAAGTGTGAATCCAGTTGTAAAAAAGTAACTGTTACCCATATTTTGGTGAGATCATAGCTGAAATAAATAAAAATAAAGGAGTTTTAGAATAATTTGAAATACACTTAAAACGGCAGCTTTGATCATAGTACATTTGACTCTTATTTTACACATACAGCATTCAGCCACTGAGGCTGTAATTATACAAAGTGGATGCAATTTCTACACAAAACATGTCCTAAAAATAATCTGCATTTATCTTGTTTGACTTATTGATGAGTTTTCTTTTCTATGTTAATGGACTTCTGAATTTTAAATTTTTACTTTGCAAAATTTATGAGCTTTAGTTGTTTCTGCACAAACACTGGCTTGTTAACATGCTCCTGCCCAGACGAAGTTATACCAGTTATGACTGCCACCATGTCGTTCTGTGACCAGAGATTCTCCTTCTCTACAATGTACAGTCCCAACAACTATGCATAGAAGTGTCTCACACTTTAGCCTTGCTGACGTTAGGGCCATACCAGATGCTGTTCGGACCATCCTGAGCCTTCTGTTGATGTTAGAAATGAATCTGAACTATTTTCAGAGTGAAGAGACGGCACCACTGCTGCCAGTATGTGAGGGTCCATAGCTGCTTCCTACAGGGCAGGTCACATGTTAACACTCAGGCTGACTTGATCTGAAGTTCAGGATCCATTTCTTTCCAACTCATCAAGGAAAAGTCAGGGGAGGCCAGTAAGCCATCAGCACTGAAATGTGGCAGTGTGGCTGAGGTGGGAATGTAGCTGAGGTAGGATTGTGACAGCTGTCTCTGCTGTTGGGTATTCTGTAATCTCAATCATGTTCATCTGTTCCTGGGGGAAAAATTAAAATCAGTCAGCATTACCAGTTCTGTGCTTAGTTTACTGTCTAAATGATGTTTCCTTTGATCTGTAGATGCATACCCATGGCTAGAGTGCCTCATCAAGTCCTACAATGTCACCATCGGAACAGAGAAACGAATTTGCTACCAGATTTTTGACACCACAGTTGCAGAAGATGTTGTGTAGTGCTACTGTTCAGTCCAGTGTGTGTGGGATTTTACAATTTTAGAAAAGGTCGTGACACTCTGAGAATACCAGAAGACACTTTGCTATTGTAAAAAAAGTGTTTTATCCTTTTTCACTATAGTTTAGTTCTTTTATACAAAAAAAATCTTACTGTTATTTATGCTGTCTTGTGAACATGTCAAAAGTCCCTTGTCATCATGTCTAGGAAGGTACAAAATTAGGCAGCACTGGTTGGGGAGAACCAGGCTTTCTTGGCTCTCGTTTATAAAACACTAGGATCTAATTTTCCTTCTTGCCATGCCCACTCATCTGTGCCAGTGAAGTCTGCAGTATCAGGGTTGAAAGCCTGATCATGGACCAGAGGCATTATGACTTCAAAGGGAGTTTGTGCCTCCTGGGTATTCAGTCAGTCTTCAGTCAGTCGGTAGCATCTCCTAACTCAGACTAGATTAGTCTTTCCAATCGTCAACACGCCTTCTTATTCAGGCATAAAGGTACCCCAAGAAATGATTCGTAAATAGCTAAAACTTAAGATCAGGCGTTATTCCCTGGCCAACACAGCATTCCAATATATCCTAATTTATTACCAAGCTGTCCTTAGCTTGGAATTTCTCACAAGGAAGCTTCCTTATCAGACAGGGTGTCCTCAGAGTTAGCAACAGAGGTCAGGCACTATTGCTACTGTAAACATAGAATTCTCAGAGCAGTCCCACAGAAGACAGAATTGCTTTACATACCAGAGAGTAATTAAAGGGCTTCCCTCACTTAAGAGCATTCTCGGGAACTGCTAGATTGGGACTTCCTAGGGCTTGCCTCCAACAGACCCAAAGAATTAGCTTGAGACTTTCAAGATAGCCCCAGTGGGAAGGGCACCACTGCTCTTCCGCTTTGCACCTGGATGCTGACCATCACTTGCCTACATGACTTCTGTCTTGATGCCTGATCTTACTGACCTTGATGTGGCCCTCACCTGCCTACGTGACTTTTGTCTTTTGCCCTGTTTTCTGTATTCTATATAAGCCTGTTTTTCACTTGGTGCACAGACTTATACATTCAGATTCGAGAGAGAGCATTCAAGCTTTGAGCCTCATGCAGTCCTCATCCGCGGCCCACCCCCCAGCCCATAGCGCTTGGGTCCAGGGTTGAGGGGTGGGGTGGGGGTGGGGGGGTGGGGTGGGGGTGGGGGGTGGGGTGGGGGCGGGGGGGACCTGTCCAGAAGAGGTAGCTGCTTTAGAACCTGTATGTTTCAGGTGGCCTCAGATGTACCTCAACTGCTGAGCTGCCAGATTTTTCAGATTTTTCATTTCCCCTTTGTAATGACTGTAAAAGCCTGATGCCATATTTAAGAAATACACTCAGACTTAGCATTTCCTTGTGTCGACTCTGTTTGTCACTCGATGAATTTTTTGCCACCAGAACTCTCATCCTGTGGAACAAGAGTTCCCTGCATCGAACCCAGTCCGTGGAACCTTCTATGGTGTTTGGTGGTATTTTGGTTTTTTGGTTTTGGTTTTGGTTTTGATTTTGTTTTGTACAGAAGAATCTGCTTAGCAACTTATGGATGAGTTCTCCCTCTGCATCCACACATGAGTATCAGGTTAACTGAGTGCTGGTTGAACAAATGCTTTGTCTCAGTGAACCCAACCATACTAATCTACTTTTGGAAAACACAACAGAATGTCTTATTTGGGTGCGCTTGCTGCCCATTTTAGGATAAATTTATCTCTTTGAACCAAATAGTATGTTTGACCTTCAGCTTTTCTCTGGAATACTAGATGTTATTTCATTGTATACCAAGCTAATAAAGTGATGAGATTTATGATATTTTTTTTTTTTTGTGAATCATCTGTATCTTATCTTTTTTCGGTAGTCTTAGGTAAAGCATTCCTACATTTCATTATTGAGGTGTTAACACAATTGAATGTTCTGCATTTTGTTCAACAGTTCAACAGTGTATCAATTTACAGGGGTTTTTTTGAAAAAAAAATTTGTACAGTATGGTTTGATCACATTTTCTCCTCCTTAACATTGTCCAGATACTTTTTACATACCCAACTCTACACATGTTCTTTTTCTCTCTTTAGAAAAAAAACAGGTAAAGAAAACAAGCCATAATACAAAAAAAAAACAAAAAACAAAAAAACAAAAAAACATACGCACATATAAGAACAATCTGTGAAACAAAATCGTCAAAGGCCATAACATACAAGCAAAAGTCCATCCGACAGAAAGGAGGTGACGGGGCGGAATCCCAAATAAAGCAATATGAGACCCAAATGTCTACAAAATACCAGTGTTTCCTTGCCAGTGATCACAAATTGAAAATACTTTCTTAGTTATGGTTGGGAGTCCATATCTAGTTCCACTGAGCACTGGGACCCTGTCTGGGTTGAATCTATATAGGCTTTGTACATGCAGGTAGTCTCTGAGCTCATGTGTGTGTTGGTCCTGTTATGTCTACAAGACCTTGTTTCCGTAGTGTCCTCCATCCCCACTGGCTCTTACAGTCTTTCTGCGCCCTCTTCTGTATAATTCCCTGAGCCTTTAGGGGAGAGGTTTGATGAAAACATGCCATTTAGGGAGCCCATGCTTTCGGGATTGGCCAAACCAATTTCTTTAACTTGAGATCCATGTCACAAGATAGCCCGTGGTATATACTACCTGGAGTGTCAGGAACTGGAGACTGAATAGCCCAAAGACCTAGGGTAGACCCAAGCAGAACAATGAGGGGAAAAAAATCAATGAAATAATTTGTAATGGTATTCTGCTATACTCATAGATCTGTGCCTTCACTGATTTGGAGTCCCAGTGGGATGTTTTCTTTTTCTTCCTCCTTTCTTTTACATGTTTGGCCAGCACTATTTTTTTTGAAGATGCTGTCCTTTTCTCAAAGTGTATTTCTTGCTTCCCAAAGTGTGTAGATTTATGCCTGGGTCTTCAATTCAGTTCCATTGGTCAAAGTTTCAGTTTTATGCCAATACCATACTGTTTTTATTACTGAAATTTATTTTTAAAATCTAAGGTGGTGATACTTTCAGTAATTCATTTATTATTCGGGATTATTTTAGTTATTTTCTTTTTTTATGTTTCCATATGATGGTGAAAATTCCCTTTGCAAGTTCTCTGAAGACCGAATTTTGATGGAGATTGCACTGTATCTGTAGATTGGTTTTGGTAGGATGGCCATTTTTACTATCCTGCCAATTCATGGGCAATGGAGATTTTTCCATCCTTTCATACCTTCTTCAATGTCTTAAAATTTTTTATTTTATAGGTCTTTCACTTGTTTGGTTAAAGTAACTGTGGTCCGCGCTATTTTCCGGCCGGCAGGAATACACGGACACACACACAGGATTCTTCTGCAGCAAACCTTTATTACCATGTGGCGAGGAGAGAGAGCCCTGGACAATGCACTGTTTATATACACCCTGGAGCGGCGTGTTCATCTCTGATTGGCTGTTTGCTCATTACCTCATGAGACGCCTCGGGATAGGCTGTGACTTGGCGCGTTTTGGCCCTAGCACATGCGCAGATGGGCTGAGACTTAGCACGCTCTGGCCCTAGGCATATGCGCAGACTACGTGTTAAGGGGAGAAGAAACCGGATGCCGGCACCATCTTGTAATGGAGGCTGCCGGCTTAGTGTGGCTCTCTACAAGTAACCCAGGATATTTTCTCCTTGAGGATATTTTGAAAGGTGTATTTTTCTCTGATTTCTTTCTAAGTCCATCTGTCATATGTATATGGGAAAGTTACTGGTTTTTGTGTGTTGGTTTTATGTTCTGATACTTTGCTGAAAGTATTTATCAGCTGTGGTTCCCTTGTGGAGACTCTTGGATCTTTTATAAAATCATATCATCTACAGATAAAGATACCTTGACTTCTTTCTTTACCCCTTGATCACCTTCACTTATCTTATTGAACTTGCTAAGACTACAAGTACGATAGATATGGAAAGAGTGGGTATGTTTTCTCATTCTCAGTTATGCTTGCTAGACTTAGGTCAACTTGACACAAAGTGAGGTCATCTGGGAGGAGTAAACCTTCATAAGGTCTGGACTGTAGGCAAGCCTGTAGAGTATCTTCTTAGTGATTGATGGGGGAGGGCTATCTCATCTGAGCTGGTGGTCCTAGGTTACATAAGAAAACAGGCTGGGGGAGGGCTATCTCATCTGAGCTGGTGGTCCTAGGTTACGTAAGAAAACAGGCTGGGCAAGCTCTATGGAGCAAGCTTAGTAAGTAGCACCCCTCTATGCCCTCTGCATCAGTCCTGAGTCTAGTTTTTCACCCTGTTTGAGTTCCCCTTCTGGCTTCCATCAATGATGGACTGGCTAAAATGTGTAAGTGCAAGCCCAATAAGCCCTTTCCTCCTCAACTTGCTTTATGGCCATGATGTTTGTTTCTTTGCAGCAATAGAAACCCTAGCTAAGACACTGATTTTATTTGAAACACTTTGAGTATCTTTCTGTTTAAATTGATGTTGGCTGTGGACTTCTTGTAAATCACTTTTATTACATTGATAATATCTCTTTTATTTCTAGTCTTTATAGGACTTTATCATGAGTGGATATTGGGTTTTGACAAAGCCTTTCCTGAATCTAATGAGAAGATCTTGTGGTTTTTCTCCTTTAGTCTGTGTATGTGGTGGATTATGTTTATTGTGCTATATATGTTGAACTATCTCTGCATTTCTGGGGAGTAGCCTACATGATCATGGTGGCTAATCTTTTGATATGTTCTTGGATTCAGTTTGCAAATATTGTAATCTATGTTCATATATTAAATTGGACTGTAATTTTGCTTGTTGGGTCTTAGTGTGGTTTAAGTATCAGGTTTATTGTGGGATCGAAAAGAATTAGAATTCCTTCAGTTTTTATTTTATGGAGTAATTTGAGGAATATTGGCAGTAAATCTTTGAAAGGCTAGTAGAATTCTACTTTGAATTCACCTAGCTCATGGTTTTTTGGTTGGGAGACTTGTATTTACTGCTTTTATGAGTCTGAAGTGTGTCCTTATGATTCTCTGGATTCCCTCTGTATTATTATCTCTCCTTTCACATCTCTAATCTTAATAATTTAAATCTTTTCTCTTTCCTTTTTAGTTAATTTTGCTAAAGGTTTATCATTCTTACCAATTTTCTCAAAGAACCAATTCTTAATTTCCTTGGTTCCTTGTAGTTTTTGTTTGTCTATTTGTGTCTGTTTTGTTGATTTCAGCCCTAAGTTTATTTAGAGTGATGGCTATTCTTAGTTGCTGACTAAACTACATCTAGAATTACTGGGTACAATTGTGATGGATAGTTCGTTAAGTCATTTAAAGTGGGTAGGCTCAATTTTATTCTGGACCTTTTGAGGAGGATAGATACAACTTTAATTCAGATTTGAGGTGAAAAGGCCAGCCTTTAATCTGGGCTAAACTTCCTGGTGGCAGCCTATATAAAGGACAAGGAAGAAGAAACTCTCTCACTATTTGCCTGTTAATTCTTGCTCATGTTGGCAAGCTCTTCTCTAGTATTAGAGCTTCTTTGGAATTCTGACATATACCAAAGACCAACTGAGACATTTGACCTGTGGGCTGAATAACTACTGGATTCTTAAACCTTCTGTAGGTATATAGCCATCCTTGGATTAGCTGGACTACAATGTGTAAGTCATCCTAATACACATACCCCTCCTCCTTTATCCTTTATCCTTTATCCTTTATCCGTTATCCGTCATCCTTCTCTGTCTCCTCCTCCTCCTCCTCCTCCTCCTCCTCCTCCTCCTCCTCCTCCTCCTCCTCCTCCTCCT
>JADRCD010194630.1:0-23428 GCA_019843815.1 Montemys delectorum | reverse complement strand
TGTGTGTGTGTGTGTGTGTGTGTGTGTGTGTGTGTGTGTGTGTGTGTATGTGTTTTCTTTGACTGTTGTGTCAATGTTTTCCATGCTATCTTCTGTACCTGAGATTCTCTCTTCTATCTCTTGTATTCTGTTGGTGATGCTTGCATCTATGGTTCCTGCCTTCTTTCTTAGGATTTCTATCTGCAGAGTTGTCTCTCTTTGTGATTTCTTAACTGTTTCTATTTCCATTTTTAGGTCCTGGATGGTTTTGTTCAGTTCTTTCACCTGTTTGATTGTGTTTTCCTGTAATACTTTAAGGGATTTTTGTGTTTCCTCTTTAAGGGCTTGTACCTCTTTACCTGTATTCTCCTGTATTTCTTTAAGGGATTTATTCATCCTCTTCTTAAATTCCTCTATCACCACCGTGAGCTATGATTTTAGATCCAAAATCTTGCTTTTCTGGTGTTTTGGGATATTCAGGACTTGCTGTGGTGGGAGTACTAGGTTCTGATGAAGCCAAGCAATCTTGGTTTCTGTTGGTAGGATTCTTGCATTTGCCTTTTGCCATCTGTTGATCTCTGTTGTTAGATGTTCTTGCTGTCTCTGGCTGGAGCTTGTCTTGTGGGTCTGTAAGTCTGTGTTAGCACTTCTGGGAGATCAGCTCTCCTCAGGTAAGACCTGTGTACAGTGGGCTATGGATCAGTCATCCCTCCTGAGTCCTGGGGTCAGAACAAAGCCTAGAAAAAGGCTCTCCACTTTCAGGTAAGGGGCAGAGAGGGCTGTGGATCTGCAGTACCTCCTCCTAAGTGAAAAGGGAGATAGAAAGGATTCTTCACCGGCTGCCCTGCCACTTCTGAGGCCTGTACCTGCTGGCTGTTCCTGCCTTGAAGGTTAGATGCACCAGTATAGGGGAATGCCAGGGCCAGTAAACAGCAGGGGGTAGGATGGTGAGCAGAGGGAGAGGGGAGGGAACAAGGGATTGTTTTAGTTTTTGTTTTTTTATTTTATTTTATTTTTATTTTTATTTTTTTCTTTTTTTTAGAGGGAATCCTGGGAAAGGATATATTGTAAATAAAGAAAACATCTAATTAAAAATAAATAAATAAATAGTCACCGGAGAGAAAAATGGAGATCTCACCTGAGTCTCTGGGTTGGAGCCCTCCCCAAAGGCAAGCTCTCTGCTTGTGGGGAAGGGGCAGAGAGGACTCTGGATCAGCAGAACCTACTCCTAGATGAAGAGGGAGGTAGAAAGGATCCTGCCCTGGCTGCCCTGCCACTTCTGAGCAAGTGTAGTGTTTTGATTATGAAGTATCGTAGGTAATTTCTTTTCTGGTTCAGTTAATTCAGCATTTTCTATGCTTCTTATACTTTGATAGGAATTTATTTCTTTAGATTGGTGAAATTTCCTTCTATTGTTTTGTTGAAAATATTTCCTGTGCCCTTGACCTGGATTTCTTCTCCTTCCTGTATTACTTTTTATTCTTTTTTTTTTTTTTTAAGTTAGTTAGTTGCATTTTACTCTTTATTTGTTATTTATTCCAATTTTTTTCTTTTTTCTTTTTTTAAACTTTTATTGCATTATGATGAGAAAAGTTACATGATTTCATTTTATCTGAATGTGTTAACATTTAAAACATATTTTAAGTAAATAGAATTAAATCACATTCTTGTTTCCCTTTTGTACCCCAACTCCTCCCAGAGACCCCCCTTCAATACCTACAATATCTTTTTTGCCATATTCCTTAAAATTTATAAAATATTATAACAATACAAATAAGTATTACAAAAGGTGTTTGATATAAAACAACAATCAATTTAACAATCTTATGTAGATGCTTGTCTACAGCAATAGTAAAAATATATTTTTCTCAATATAAATTTGAAATAACTCCAAACATATTAACTGTATACTTCAAAATAATACATCACTACTGGTATTTTCCTAAGTGAACATAAATATATAAAGTCTTTTTGTTTGTTTTGTATTTAGTAGAGTTTAAAATCTTGGCTCTTACTATGGTACAAGCCCAAAATAAGAACAATTTTTAGACAATGGATTTCATTGTAATAAGGCTATACTTCAATCATCCTCACATCACCAAAGGATTTTACCTCCATTGTAGCTAAGCTGAGAGTTGATAGTTCTGCTGCACCAAGAAATGAATTGTAGGCTTGATTTTTGGATACAGACTTCCTGCTATGGTCAAAGCTATTTGACTTGAGTGAGTGACTTTATTCTCAGCCCACAGAGAACAGGTTACATTCATTTAAGAAATGATGTGGGTATTAAGATGGTCTATCCATAGAGTCATTCACCAACTGTTTCAATGAACAATGGTTCTGCTTGGAGGGTGGCATGGACATTGGGTGAGGGTAAGAATTTGGTTCATTAGCTGTGATAATTTGGAAAAACATTCATCTAAAAGAAAGAGTAACTTATAAAGTCCTCTTCTTCAAACTTGATACAAGAGTTACAAACCTCAGGCAAAGCATTCAGTCTCACTCTTTGTTGTTCTCTTACAAGCAACCTTCCTAGTTAATGATCTATGTTTCTTTTGGGTATATAACTACTTTTGAAATATATAAGCTGTCCTGAAAACCATAGTATAGTGTAAAGATATGAAATAAACAATACTACTAATAGAGAGGCTGACATAGGAGAAGCAAGATTTTAAGACCCTTATATTGTACACAGCAAGACACTGTCACAAAAAAGCTGAAAGTGTATATGGATTGTACAATGTTGGACCTATTTCTCCAATTACCAAATTAGAGAGACCATTAGATGACAATCAACAAATTTCTAATTCCTCATATTATTGGATTTCAATCGATTAGGATATGTTGCTAATATTAATTTTCATATTAATATATTAAGAAAAAGTACTTGTGACTTCCTGTTGTTTTTGTTGTAAGAGGTAGAATTAGGTTTGTGTGGGTTTGTTGAAAGATTACCTTCTTGCTTCTTCTGGGGTGTAATTTTGCTCCTTATGTTGATGTTTTCCATCTTTTATCCTTTGTAGGGCTGGATTTGTGGAAAGATATTCTGTAAATTTTGTTTTGTCATGGAATATCTTGTTTTCTCCATCTATGGTAATTAAGAGTTTTGCTGGATATAGTAGCCTGGGCTGGCATTTCTGTTCTTGTAGGGTCTGTATGACATCTGCCCAGGATCTTCTAGCTTTCATAGTCTCTGGTGAGAAGTCTGGTGTAATTCTGAGAGGCCTACCTTTATATGTTACTTGACCTTTTTCCCTTACTGCTTTTAAAATTCTTTCTTTGTTTAGTGCATTTGGTGTTTTTATTATTATGATTCAGGAGGAATTTATTTCCTGGTCCAGTCTATTTGGGGTTCTGTAGGCTTCTTGAATGTTCATGGGCATCTCTTTCTTTAGGTTAGGAAAGTTTTCTTTTATAATTTTGTTGAAGATATTTGCTGGCCCATTACATTGGGAGTCTTCACTCTCTTCTATACCTATTATCCTTGGGTTTGGTCTTCTCATTGAGTCCTGGATTTCCTGGATGTTTTGGGTTAGAAGCTTTTTGCTTTTTGCATTTTCTTTGATTGTTGTGTCAATGTTTTCTATGGTGTCTTCTGCCCCTGAGAGTCTCTCTTCTATCTTTTGTATTCTGTTGGTGATGTTTGGATCTATGATTCCTGGTTTCTTTCCTAGGTTTTGTATGGCCAGAGTTGTCTCTCTTTCTGTTTTCTTTATCGTTTCTATTTCCATTTTTAGATTCTGGATGGTTTTGCTCATTTCCTTCACCTGTTTGATTGTGTTTTCCTGAAGATCTTTAAGGGATTTTTGTGTTTCCTCTTGAAGGGCTTCTAGCTGTTTACCTGTATTCTCTTGTATTTCTTTGAGAGTGCTATTTATGTCTTTCTTAAAGTCCTGTATCATCACCATGAGAAGTGATTTTATATCTGAATCTTGCTTTTCCGGTGTAATGGTGTGTCCAGGACTTGCTATGGTGGGAGAATTGGGTTCTGATGATACCAAGTGACCTTGGTTGGTGTTGTTTATTTTCTTATGCTTGCCCCCTGCCATCTGGATATCTCTAGTGCTACTTGTAAATGTGACTGGAGCCTGTCCTTCCTGTGATCCTGGTTGTGTCAGAACTCCTCAGAGTCAAGCTGTGTCTGGGATCCTGTGATCCTCGGCTTGTTAGGTCACCTGGGAGTGAAGCTTCCTCTGGGTGTTGTGGGACTGGCTGCGGAGTTTGTGCTCAAGGTCTACTTTGGACACAAGCCCAGACAGACAGAAAGGAACTGGAGTCACTGGGCTGGTGGAGTTCCTGTGTGCCTGGTCCCGCTGGTCCAAGTTATTCCCAGTGTTGGGACAGATGTTAGTTCCTCCTCACCTCTGATCCTGGGAATGTCAAAGCTCCTGGGAGTGGAGCTTCCTCTGGGTGTTTTGGGACTGGCTGCAGAGCTTGTGCCCAAGGTCTGCTCCGGACACCAGCACAGACAGACCAGAAGGAACCCCAGTCACTGGGTTGGTGGAGTTCCTGTGTCTACTTTTTATTCATAAGTTCATAGTCATACTTTCCCAGATTTCCTGGATCTTTTTGCCTGGATTTTTTTAGATTTAGTATTTTCTTTGACAGAAATGTCAACATTTTTACCTTGTTTAGAATACCTGAGACTTTCTTTTCCATCTCTTTCCATCTTTTGGTTAAGAAAAAAATATCTGTGTTTTTTTGTTTGATTTCTCAAATGTATTATTCCAGTTTTATTTCATTTTGTATTATCTTTAATAATTCTATTTCTTTACTAAATTCTACTATCATGTCAAATTATTATTTCATTCAACTGTTTGTGTTTTTACAGACTTACTTAAGTGATTTATTCATATCTTCTTTAAGATCCTTGAATATATTCATAATTGCTGCTGCAAAGTCCTTGTTTTATGCTATAGCTATATTATATTTCTTAGAGCCCATTGTAGTATGGTTACTGGATTTTCTGGTGGAGGCTTCTTGTCTGTAATTTGCTGTATTGACTGTAAATGTTTGTGGTTTTGTGCTAGTTTCTGGGTTATACTTTTGATATGATTCTAGATCTTGATATGTGGTCTTCTCTTTGTTGTATAGACAAGTGTGCTGGCTTTGGGTTCTCTGCTAGAGAGAGCTTCTGTTGTGCATTGCATGGCAGAGAGAAATAGAGATGGGCTAAGGAAGTCCTGTACATAGCAAGAGGAGGAATCCCTAGTGAGTTGATGGTACAGTTAGAGGAATGACTCTTGCAAGTATGTGTAGTTAGATTATATATTCTGGAGAGACAGAGATGAAAATCCTAGGGGACCCTGGATATATAATGAGAATTGGGGTTTCCTGTGAATGGAGTGGAGAAGGATGGGCACCTGTAAGCAGGATGCTGCAGAGATTGGGATGAGAACAGAGAGATCATAATGAAGGACAGGAGGAGTTGCAACCCAGTGTGCCCAATGGGGTCACAGATAAGAAGTTTGTATATATAAGTGTAGGTGGCTGACATGTTGAACTAAAAATGAACTAGAAGGGAAAGCTCGTGGGGTTCACAGGAAGGAGCAAAGCTGGGTCAGCACCAGTTCTAGTTGAGAATGGTGGTATAGTTGAGGAGGGTCACCTGGAACATGCTGCTACATGGATAGAGATGAGGTGCGCCACAGAGGACAGGAAGGAGAGTTATGCTTAACAAGTTTATAACCAAGAATACTCAGTTTTACACAAATGTGAGTGTGTGTGTGTGTGTGTGTGTGTGTGTGTGTGTATGTGTGTGTGTGTGCACATTTAGGTGTCAGGACCTATAACTAGCTAATAACTAGCAAGTGATCTTCCTGAGATTACTTTGCCTTGGGTAAAAATCTATGACAAAGTTTCAGTAGGCAAGGCCCAGGAGAAATTCATTTTAGGAAGACTCCTGCTATTATATGCTTTTCCTGATATTATTATACATATATAACAATCACTAGGTAATTAGCCCACCCTTTTGAGCAGATCTCTGTAGATCTATGAAGATGTACTGTCTTATAGTGACAAATAGATGACTTCTTAATGATGCTCTTATAAGAATTTCTAAAATTATATCAGTATTTATTAAGCTCTTTTATAGTGGGGCTGCTATTTGGTCCTCTCTGATAGTCAAAACTGCAATGAGAACTCTGCCAGTCTTGAGTGTCACCAGTTAACTGCTTCTGAGTTAGTAAGCAGGCATTCTAATACTCAGAGCACATACCAAAAGGTTGTAAAACAATTAACCAAAGGACATAAAAAGGGAACTAAGGAGTTACCATAGGTGCTAGGACAGAAGATAAATTATTGACTGGCTTTATCTATACAAAACTTCACTAATAACTTAGCTATTGTTTTTACCTTTCCACGACCTTGTGGAAGTGTGACCGATGATGAGTGTTTTGCCAGATAATTACTCCTAATGGATATGCATATAAACATTCTCTGTGGTAAACTTCTTATTCAATTTACATTTATGTGTAAACTTGTGATAAACTTTTTACTACGTGGTCATGTATTCTGAAAGGTATGTAAGTGCTGAGGACAAAGAGAAGAGGGCACTCTCACATACTTATTCTCCTTGTCCCTGCCTTTCTTGGCATTAGTCTCCTCATCTCCTTCTTAGCACTCCTTATACCGCTTTTTCTTAGATACCTTATCCCCTGTTTCTTACAGGCTCTTTCCCCTTTTTCTTTGAGAACTTTCGTAGGAACCTTTAGACAACTTAGAAATAAACTACTAAAATCACTTTTCAAAGTATCCCCTTTTCTTCCTGAGACTTCAACTAGCAGGCTAAAAGTTAGAGCTTCTACAATTCCTGTAGTGATGGAACAAAGGCTACTTTACTTAAGCCCCTCCTGTTTTAGCATGGAGTGCTAAACAGTTTCTCAGCTCATAGGAAGTCAGAAGACAAGTCAGCTGCCGAAGCGAAGTGACTTAGAATTGTGATAGGAAAATCATTATTTTATTATTATTATTATTATTATTATTATTATTATTATTATTATTACACAGCAACCTTAAATTTCTCATAAGACTAAGTCTTACCCCCGACGATGCTCTTCCCCTCCCACTGCCTCAAGCGGAACTGAACAAGGAAGAGCTCCTGGGGCTGGCCCCCCAGCATTTAGGTATTTGTTAAAAACTAAGAGATAACAGATCTATGTAGCTTAAAATAAGTGTACACACTGTGAAGGGTTCATTAATTTGCAGGTGTTGAGTGGAGTGCTATGGCTTGAATCTTGAATGTCCCCATGGGACCATGTATTGAAGGCATATTGAGTAGGCTATGGCATCATTAGGAGGTTGTGGAAACATTAGGGTGTGCTTATAGAAGGAAGTTAGAGTGTGTGGTCCGTGTCCTGGAAGGGGATTTGGGGGCCTGACTTCTGCTTTTCTTATTCTTTGCATTCTCCTGCTGTGAGATGAACTGGCATCCTATGTAGTATACCGCATAGGTCTTTAAAACAACTGAGGGAGTTGGGGCGGGGGCTAGGGGGTGGGGAAGTGACCATAGACTGAAACTTCTAAGGCCATGAGCCAAAGTCAATATTTCCTCCTTATAAGTTATCATCACAGGTATTATGTCACAATAACAATAATCTAACTCAGCAGAAAAAATTGCCTCTATTCCAGATATTTAGTACTGACTGCATACTAAGTATTATATTCATATCCAAGTATGTAATTAACTAATTAACCTGACAAGAAGACTAAATCCTGACTGAAAGGCCAACTTGGTCATGTGTTTCTGAATGCTAGTCATGTGCTGAGTTCAGGTGATCTGGTAGCCACCACAACCCGGACTTTGTGATGAATATGGCCTAAGTCCTGCTTTAAACAGCTGAGATAAATTGTAAAGCAAACCAGTGTGTTTTCTAGCACTATAGAAGGTTTCTAACATCTTGGTCATAACCCATCTTCCCTGCTTATAGTAATCCTAAACTCCAGTTCCTTTGTATGTTGATGCATTTCTACTCCTAGTTCCCATCCACCCACCCCCTTTCCTAACTTATTAGCTTTGGGGGGATAGTGAAAAATGGATGCTGTTGTTCAGGACCTATTAACTCTTGGTTCAAAATGTCCATCAAGCAAATATGTTTGAAATTGGTGACACTTTAGAGATTCAGGAGTAAGTAGAACATTTCTTCTGCCTTCAGGAAGCAACCAGAGGATCAGGTACTGCAATCTCATTCCAAATATGTTCATGTTATACCTCCAGGTTTACAAAGGGAAACCTCACTGAACTGTTCCTCTGGAACAGCTGTGCTTTCTGTTGCCTTTAAATAAGCTCACATTGCTGTGATTTCTTTGTTTATTGTGAGTTTTTCTTCTTTGCAGTTTTGGACAAAAGTTTCATCAACACAGTGTTTATCTAAAGGTGGCACATGCCTATGATCCTCTGTCAGGAACAGTCATTGGGAAAGTTTCATTTCTAGAGCAATTGGATGGTAATTCATTATGCTTATGCTGGATATCGATCCTTTATGTGCACGTTGCTAGAATCTTTGTTTTGATTTAACGTTATGCAAATTTAAGTAAACAGTGTATGTACAGCATCTGACTCGATTTTCAGTTTCTGTAACATCTGTGTAGATACCATATGATTGTAGTTCTTCTCTTGGGATTTGTCTATTTCTAAGACAAAAGAATGTGCTTTAAAGCCTGGAGGTGTGCACTTGCTCTCACTTTATTTGATTGGCCACTCTCGGTAACACTGCTTTGAGAGAACTATGAATGCCAGAATACTACATGTAACATTTCCATATGCATACCATTTCTTCAATTCTCAATCACCTTGTATTTTGAGGTATACACCAGGGAAGACCATTCAGCTACAGGTTTAAGCCAATAGAAAGTGTGCGAGCAAGTACACTGGATTTTGGGGATCTTGTTGTACCCCCTAGATCCTTTCTGAGGGGAAAATGACACCATATGTTGACACACTGTTAACGAAGAGCAGTTAGCCAGAAAGAGAACTACAGAAGCCAAAATGCAAGGTTAGTACATTTAGAGACTTCCGAGAGCTATGAGCTTTGATGGATTAGGTCTTTGTTTTTGCTTTGGCAGGTAGTACCGTCTGTGTACTGAGTTTTATAGGCTCAATAACCCATCCATCATGGAGTCAGTTCTCATCATGCTAAGATCTGAGGAACTACTAAAGTCTAGGAGCCTGTTACCATTGCACAGTGAATGTTGTATATGCACATGTGTATAAATATAACCTGCTGAGTCTTTTTGTTGTCCATATGTATATGATATCAGGGCTAAGCACATTGTCTTAGGTAACCAATTAGGGGCTTATCCCTGGGAGAGGCTAATTCTGCTCTCTCAGCAGTCATTAGTTGCCTGGAGTTCTTGATCTAGGGCTGGGACCCCCGTGGGATTTTCCCCATCTGCATTAGCATATCTGTTCATAATTGCCATTGTTCTGGTCTTATTAATGAAAGACTGTCACATCAGATTTCCAAGTGCTCTGTCTCTTCTTTCTGTATTACTTTTAAGGCATAGAAGCAGGAGTTGTAACATAGATATATCAGTGGGGCTAAGTTCTCTACAACCTTTTGATCTCTGTATTGTATCTTCTTGTGGCTTTTTCTGATAGTATACATTTGCTGTAAAGAGAAGTGTCTTTATTGTGTACTGTAATAACTACCCTTACGTCTGGGAATAAGGAAGGATAAGATTGCTTTATAGTTACCTAAAATTATATATAATGCATATAAGTCAATATATATAAATTATATAATTCATGTATGAATTTTAAAAGAAATTGTGCCTCTTGAGTAGACAGTACTTCCCACAAGAACCATAGACTAACAAAACCCCAGGCATATAGGAAACCTCATTTTGAGGACAGGGCAGTCCAGCTGATTCCTAGTACATTATAACCAATTGATGTTGCTCAGAAGTTGAAAATATGCTCCAGTTGTTGAAGAACCCAATCAAGTGAAGATAAATGGCTCATATAGTTTGCGCTGAATCTAACTCAAAAGCCTCCTTCCTGTAATCAAGCTTCTATGGCATCAGAAAGTATTATGCAAGCTGCCAAGGGAGGGAAGAAATTGATAGTCCTTCCCAGCTGTGACAACTATGAAGCAAAACAGCATGGGAAAATATATGTAAAAGTGCAATAGTGGTACTCATGTGTCATTAATAACCAACAGCTCCTCTAATTGGACTTAGAGCCTGTCAACAAGGAGGGAAATCATGCCTGGTACTGGAAAACGAATAAAATTCCTAGTGCTGGTAAGATCTTGGATCTTAAAAAAGAATTGATTTCTACTACTAGGCTAGACTAATGTATTGCCTAACTACATTCTAAATCTTGTCCTCCTGACTTTGTTAGGGTTCTATTGCTATGAAGAGACACCATGACTACAGCAACTCTGATAAAGGAAAACTTGTAATAGGAGCTGGTTTACAGTTTCAGAGGTTTACTCCATTATCATTGTGGCAAGAAGCACGGTGGCACCCAGGCAAACATGGTGTGGGAATAGGAGCTAAGAGTTCTACATCTTGATCCACAGGCAACAGAAGGGAGACTGAGCTACACTAGGCAAAACTTGAACACAGAAAACCTCAAAGCCCACCTTTAAAATAACGCACTTCCTCCAACAAGGTCACACTCCCTAATAGTGCCTCTCCTTATGGGCCAAGCATTCCAACACAGGAGTTGGTGGAGGACATTTCTGTTCACACCACCATATCTCATGGCTACAGATGGTTATAGTTGATAGAAGTAACATATGTCGTTGAGAGCTTTAGACAATCAAGTGTATGTAAAGTTACTCAGAGACTTACCTGGTATCCCAGAGGAAGTCATTTTGGTTTGCTCTACAGTTTTCCATGTTCTTTCCCTAAAACATGTATATGCTTTTGAAATTAGAATTACCTTGTGGATCCATTAGTACAATTGTTCTTTTACCACCTTCTATTTCTCATGTCCATGTTCAGAGAGGAAGAAGCCCATTGCTTATAATTTCCAAACCCAAGCTGGGAATCCTGTAATTATTTTGTTTTGAAACCTGTTGTGGTTTCTCCTAAATGTCTTATTTCCAGCTACTTTTGTAATTTTGGATTCTTATAAGAACACATCATTATTTCTGTGTTTTTAACCTTCTAACTTTGTAGTTAATAATGTTTTTAAATTATTATTACTATTTTAATCTGCTTTTCGTCTTGTTTTTCCTATAAATAAACCTGGATATCCTGGCCTGGTTTTACCATATCTGCTACAGTGTTTTAAGGTTGTGAGTATTTTAGAGACTTATCTAATGCAGAATAGAACTTGCGTAGCAGCACTGTTGCCTAGACAGATTAATGCATGGCAGATTCATGGAGACAGAAAATTAAGGGAAGGAGGGGTATCACCTGTGTGATTTTCACTAGGAATTTTGGATTTAATTAAAGCAATGAGGACTCACCCCTAGAATAGCATTTTGGGGAAAATAAAAGATATGTTCCTCTGCTCATACCTTGGGATCGCTAGATAGTTTATAACATATCCTCATTTATCAGGGAAGTATAAATTTCAGCTACTAGTAAAATCTGTTTGAAATAATCTGTCTTTGCTTCTGAGTCTTGGGAACTTATGAATACTCATGTATAACATTATAGCTACACTGAATTCAGGAAATCGTTCAGGAATGGTTTGTATTATTTTTTCCTTCAATGTTGTAGTTAGAACCCTTACGAAATTTGAGATGAGTTAAAGTTTCAAAGTTGTGATCCTCTTACGAGGAGATAAATGTCCCTTCCTGTCACGTGTGCGTTTGATGGGTTGCAAAGTCTCCAGCTTCCATTATCATTAGAGACTCTCAGCTCTTGAGGCACTCATAGTTCAGTGGCTCTGCTACTTTTAGACTGTGGCAACATCGTAATGAAGTCTGTCTGCGTTTGTCCTTGAAATGTGGATCACAAAGTCATACACGGGGAGGAAGGAGAGAGAGAACAAGTGAAACTGCTTGTATAGAGAAATTTATTTTGTTTTGATTCTTTGGAGACATTGTATTGTCATTTATCTAATAATCACCAGGAAAGAAACAAGCTCTTTGTACCTTGTGTTTTCTTTAGTCCATTTGCTTGTTAACAGTATTTTTAAAGAGTTGAAGATTGTATCTGTTAAAAACGTTAACCTCCCATCATCTAGTAACGAAATTTTTTTCATATATTGTTGCAGTTTCTGCATCTGAGTTTTTAAAAATAGCTTTTCCTTTCTTTGAAATCAAATGAATTCCTAGAGGAAAAAAAAATAGGGCTTTACATAAACTCTTAGTTTTCAGATGAATTTTTAACTTCTGTTTAGTAGGCAGTTTTAAAAGTTAGTATTTTTCCAAACTAAGTTACTTCCTAAGTAGTTGTCTGTCCCAAGCATTTGTGACAGCTAATAAAAGTATGAACGTGTAGCTAAGACCAGTTTCTTGTAGCAGTATAGGGAAGGTAAAACTGTTTTCTGTGTGAAGATCTCACAACCTGAACTTTCCTCTCAAGTACTAGGGTTATAAGCATTTACTACCATTCCAGCTCCAAGGTAAGATCTTTAAAAATCAAAATGAGTAACCTGTGGAGTCAGGTAAAAATATACTTTGTAGTAGAAAGACATTGTTGTAGGGGTTTTTGGAGGAAGTTGCGCGTGCTTATCCCTTATTAGATATGGTTCTGTTGGATTTGGGGTTAGCCAAGAAAAGGCACTTCAGATAAGGAAGCTTAAAAATTAAAACTTTATTTTCCTAGCATTCAGGGAGGTAGCCGGTTTGGAATCTGTAATGTGTTGCCAAAGGGAGTTTATACATATTTTAAGGATGGGAACACAAAGTAGAGAGGTAGCTGCAGTGTTATCCAATTGTATTTTTGACCTTATAGGTTAAGCATGGGAGTACTAGTTGGAGACTAGACCATATCCAGGGCAAAACTAGCTTTGGGGAGGGGTGTCCTTAATTCACTCTCCTAGACATTAAGTCTGGAGGTCAGAGTGGTAGGGGCCAAAGGAGCAGGTCAGCTGCATGTAGTTAATTCGGGCATAGCAGGCAATTGTTTGTATATTTTCACAGCTTAGGCACCTTGGTTTAGATAACAGCAATTTCTATATTCTTTACTGGCTAGCAGTCCATTAAGAAAACATTTGAAGAAGTAGGATAAGTGTTCATTCCTGAACCTGAGACCATGAACTTCTTTGATCCTGCCAGCAAGATGAAAAAGGTTTCCGTGAGATGTCTGGACCCAGACAACTGTTTACAACAGCAGCTGTTCAGTTACAGGCAAGCCCCCAGCTTCCCTAGAGCCTGGGACCATGAACTTATTTTCTTCCTATAATTAAATGGAATCTGAAAATGAAATGGTAGTACTTAGAATAAGTTTCTTTAGCATATTCCCAATACTACAAAGGTAAACTTGTCCTCAAATGTTGAAATGATTTATACATATTTCTACGCAATGACCAAAGTATAAATGAAGGTTAAAATAAAGAATACAGTGTGCAAAATGGGTATTTTAAAGGTTGGCTCATATATTTATATTCAGTTATTACTCATACAGGATGTGTCTGAAAATGACTTGACACAGTTTGTGAGAAAAGACAAGTAGGGGACATATCTTCAGAAAAAAGGGACAAGAATGAGGCCAGGCATGATACCACATCCCTGTAATCCCAGTCGGGGCAGGATCAACAGTTCTGGCTAACTATGGGTGCACAGCAAGTTTGAGGAGTCTGTGCTGCTGTGTCCAGAAATGACAAAGTAAAAGAAGAAAAGAAGAATGAGGGCAAGAAAATTTATATCATATGGAGAAAACTAGAGGAACAATGCATAATCTAGTTTAAGGAATGCTAAAAGGATTGAACAACATTTATATATGACAATTGCACATGAGGTTTTATTGCTCTTATTGAATATATTCGTTATATATATATATATGTATATATATATATATATTAGGCTATGTAAAACTTTATATTAGTCTCACTAGTGATAAGATAAATTTATATAATCTAAATAGCAGAGTGATTTATGTTATCAAGAATAGTTAAAAGTACAGAAATTTAAATTTAATTGAGAATAGTAGGAAGTAGTTCTGAAGATGATACTGGGTCTACATATTTTAAAACTCTCATAAGCAGTAATAAGTTACTATATCAGAATCATGGAATTTTTTTAAAACTGAAGGAGATGTTTCCTACTGATAGGCATGACCTTGAGCAGACTGGCTTGTGTACCTATTGATCCCTGAGTCTAGATCTGGATGGTTTGCATGCCATGCTTCATGTCAGGGTAAATGTGGGTTTAAATAAATCATTGTCATTTGGACTATGCTTTCCAGTTTTTTTTTTTTTTACCTCCATGAAGATTTTCCTTTTGTTAAAAGTTAATCAGGCTTCACAAAGTTGCCAGCTTGGAGAAGAATTAATCTACAGCAAATGTATTAAGTTCCAAGTTCACAAACATTAGGTCTAGTCACTCTCTCTTTCCCTTTCTCTATGTATTCCACATTCAATCCATTAGAAAAATAATGATGCCTAATTCTCTAAGATCTAGCCAGAGGTTTGTACTTACCCTTCCCTAAAACTGTGCTGCCCGTGCTACAGTAACAGCCTCTCTTTCTGGACCACCATGCAATGATGTCTGTGTTTTCTCATCTCACAGAATGACACTGTAATGGCCTTCACCAACCAATGTGCTCCTTTGCCCTTTCTGAGCCTCTGGTACCTTCTACTGCCACGATTCTCTTCTCTCATCCAAACAGTGCTCTTTGTTTCTTCAGCATACCAGGCAAACAAAATTTCCTTCAGGGACTTAGGACTCAATGTTCCAGGGTTCACTCCTGAACATCCTTAGTACTAAAGTAACTAAAGTCCGTCCTGTCCTGTCCCAGACACCTACCTTCCACTTTACACTTCTCCTTTGCACATATCTATTGATTTACTGATCTGCTTAGTCTGTTTTCTTTTCCCACCAGAAAACAGAATGAGCATCTTAGAAGCCAGAACTTAGCTCTATTAAGGTCTGCTTGGGTCCCAGAGACTAGAAGTTCTAGACATGTTATGGGAGGTCTCTAATGACCCTAATATGAACAGATTCTGCCACATTAGATATCCCTGTCCTCAAATGAGAACACTGACACAGAGTTTAAACCAGTAGTTACCACAGAGCCAGAATTTGCCTTCAAATCTTGACCCTATGTTATTTCCATGTAGAGTGAACAAGGAGTCAGTGGGCATGGTGACCAGTAATTTGTATGTTTAGACGTGTCCTCTGGTAAAGCGCCCAGACCTGCTTTTAGAAGCCATGTGAGTACATACCTTCGCTTATTCGAGCTTTTACTGCTTGGTGATTCAGAAAGCACCTGAATCGAAGTACCTTTCTCTAGAATGGAGTACGCAGTGGTTCTCAATGCTGGTTTCATGTTACACTTACCTTTAACTGTCAGATTTGGAGTTGCTACCATGAATTCTGGCTCAGATGCATTCAACTTGTGGCTACACTGCCAAAACATGTTGCTTAGACTTTGTGAAGACTGCGAATTGAAATAATATTCACATCAGAATGTCAGGGAGAGCAGAGGACTAAATGAAACAATTGTCTCAAAAGCTCAGAATCGAGTACAGAAAAACTCTAAAGGGCTTCAGTGGGGGGTACACCTTTTTTTTTTTTTTTTAAATTGCTGCTCTCTTAGAAAGACTTCATTTTATTATAGTCTACCGAAGCATCCTTCTAAGCCTTTCTATAGTGGTGAGAAGGGGAAACAGCTGCATACTCAGTTAATTTGAGGATCAGTCTAGGCAGGATGTTGCACACAGGGATGAAATGGAGGAACTGACATTAGTTCATGGAGAGTGGAGCAGAAGCTCTGAACATAGATGCTCCTATTTTGCAAGTAAAGATGAGCTGTAATAAAGAGGTGGAATGGCCAACTAACTTTCAAATGTAAGGTATGTACCCCTGTATTGTATGGGTATGAAGAGTCCCGCATCCCCCCAAAATCTGTTGTTAATATCGTGATTACTAGTTGATGAGCTTTGGGAAAGTGAAAGCTAACGAGTCTGACCAAACCAACAAATTAACTTATTGTTGAATTCTTCATTGAATGGATTCTTAGGAGGTAGTGGAAACTTAGTAGTGTGGCCACATTGGACAAATCTGCTCTCTTGAATCATGCACTTGAAAGGTATTTGTTGCCCAACCTCTTCCACAGTCTCTTAGCTTCCTGAACAACTGAGACTGACATGAGCACTCTTACTCTGTCACACCCTCTGACATCACTCTGTCTTGTGTGCACCTTAGTGTTGTGGATACAGCCATCAGTGAACTGAGAACAGACCCTAAGCCAGAATAAGTTCTGCTATCTAGAAGTTGTTTTCTTTAGGATCTCATCATGATGATCAAGAGCTAGTTAACATGAATGTATTTTTACATTCAACAAGCAGATTTCATTGAATTTTTAACTCTGTTTAGGTCTGGTAGAACTGAATAGGTAGCAGTAAGCCATCCATGCCTGCCAAAAATTACAACGAGAATGAATCAGGCTGCTGCTTGCTGATAGTGATAGTCTTTCCTGGATATGTAAGTTAGTGTAATTTTGTAATAATATGATTTTCATTTTAGTGACTGAATGGATGAGAAATCACCCCAGCACGATGGATGTGGTTTCCTGTGTTTGCTTTTATTTTATGTTTGTTTAGTTTAGTTTTGTTTTGTTTTGTTTTCTTTTAAGACAGAAAGTCACTCTGTAGCCCAGGGCACGGAACTTTATAGCCCAGGCTTTGGTGGAATTGGTCGTAACTGTGCCTTACCCTTTCAGTACTGAGATTACAGGCATGACCCACCAAACCTAGTGAAATGTTTTTTCTCAAACAAGGTTGTGAAAATCAGTGTCATGATATAACAAATTTGATCATCTTCACACCATGTGGCTGGGCTCTACAATAAGTAGGGGAACAATTAAGATGGTACTAATTTAAGGCATTTTCATTTTTTCAGTTAAGAGAGGTATCATTTAATGCTTCTAAAGAGCATCTGAAACTGGAATGGAATAGCTCTCCTCGGACTGTAGCCACTGCTCTTCACAATTTGTGCATAAGTATCTCATGTAACACATATTCAAAACAGTAGAGTACCATGTTGTCATCATTTTACCCGTGCTAGAAATTATGTTAGAATATTTCACTATAATGGTGCAGATGTCATTTATGATTGCTACTGGCAAAACATTGGACTCTACTGAGTGACTAAGTAAAATATACAAACAGAAAAAGACATTTCTTATTTTAAGCTAACGTATCTTATTTACGATAACAAGAAACAAGTTTACTACAATTTTCATCAGTTTCATCATCCTTGTTGTTGTTGTTGTTGTTGTTGTTTTGTTTTGTTTTGCTTTGTTTGTTTGAGACGGGGTTTCCTCTTTGTGACAGTACTACTGCTGAGAACTTGATTTGAAGACCAGGCTCGCCTTGAACTCACAGATGTCCACCTGCCTCTGCCTCCTGAGTGCTGGGATTAAAGGTGTGATCCATCACATTCAGCTTTCTCATTTTTCTTGACAATGATGTTAGCTTTTAAAACTATAAGAAAATAAAAGTTTAATCTAACACTAAGACTTGACAGAAAAATCATGGCTTTTTCTAGATATGAATTGGACCATGATTTTAATGGTCAGATCTGGCTGTATCATTAATAGACACAAATGATCTACAGAGAAAATATTCCACTTGAAATAACCAAAGGAATTCAAATTTATGCTTCTGTCAATAGGTCACTTGAAGACTCCTAATTAATTGATGTATGTCATTACCTTCCATTCAGGGGTTTTGGACTGCATGGGAAATAATCCACAGATTTTTTATTTCATTTCCTTTGAGCAAATGTGATTTGTCTGGACCTGTCTATTCCTCTGTCAAATTCACTTCACATTGTTTTTCAAAAGGAAAAGGAGATTAGCTTATGAATGCTAAAGAAATAGGCCATGCATATTGACAAAGATGTGCTGCAGACTCCCCAGGGTATTAGGGAAACTGTCAAAATGCTGGTTTTGGTGTACAATCATTGTCTCTATAAAAAGCAACAACTTTGATCTGAAATAAATAGATAGTAAGGCCATCAAAGTGAAGCTCTATAAGATGAATCCAGTAGATAAGCAGAGCCCCGAGTTGAGGGAGGGGGCCCACCCACCCATTTCAAAATTTTTAACCCAGAAATGTTCCTGTCCAAAGAAAAGACAGGGACAAAAAACGGAACAGAGACTGAAGGAAAAGCCATCCAGAGACTGTTCCGCCTAGGGATCCATCCCATCTACAGACACCAAGCCCCTGCACTATTGCTGATGCCAAGAAGTGCTTGCTGACAAGAGGCTAGTATCCATGGTTCCATGAGAGATTCTACCAGCACCTAACCAATACAGATGCATATATTCACAGCCAGCCATCAGACTGAGCCTGGGAACCCCAATGGAAGAGCTTTCGGAATGAAGGAGCTGAAGTAGATTGCAACCCCATAGGAAGAACAACTATCAACTAACCAGACAACCCAGAGCTCCCTGGGACTGTGACCCTGAATCAAGAAAAGAAGCAGTTCATTTGAAACATATAAACAAATTCACAGATCAATAGATTTTTGGAATTAGCAGATAATTATAAACCGCTATTATAATTCTGTTCAAGGAGAAAAAAAAAAAGATGTCCATATTAAATAACATGTAGAGAGTACCAGCCTAATTATAACATAATATAAATTATTGAGCTGGAGATTAAACAGTGTCATCCCATGATGCATTTAACAGTGTATTAAGAGTTGGTGAAGACACCATTGAACCCAAGGTTGGGGGTATAGATCACTGGTAGAACATTGCCAACCTTTGGCAAGATCCTTGGTTTCATGCCCAGAACTATAAAAGCAGAGAAGAGAAAAGGAATGGAGAAGATAGAAGGAAAAGGAGAAGAAGAAAGAGTACAAGAGGAGGGCATGAGGAAGGAAAGGGAGAAGATACTGAATCCTAAGACGCATCGATTGATGTTATGCAATTTGAAGAAAAAGTGATTGAGGATAAGAAACAGATATTTAAAGATATGAGATTTACACTAGGCTGTTTGACAGAGATGTGGATTCTCAGCTGACAAAGAGGAAGATTATGGAAAATGACATATGTTGAAAATTTATGGAATTTTAAAAATCTTATAATTAACAATATCATTGGACAAATAACTTGGGCCCATAAGGGCTCACAGAAACTGAGCTAGGGAGTCAGCATGATACTGACTTAGGCCTTCTGTACAGATATTACAGTTGCACAGCTTGGCTTACAAATGGAATTTCTAACAGCAGAGCAAGAGTGGTCTCTGGCTCTGTGGCTTGCCTGTGGGACCTTTTCATCCTGCTGGGCTGCCTCATCTAGACTCAATAGGAGAGGATGCTCCTAGTCTTACTGCAACTTGATATGCTAGGGCTGGCTGGTATTTATGGGAGGTCTCTCCTTTTCTGAAAAGAAAGAGAAGAGGAGTGGATAGAGGGAAGAAGAGGTGGGGTGGGAGAACTGGGAGAAAAAGAGGGAGGAGAACTGCAGTTGGAGTGGAAAGTAAATAAATTAATTTTTAAAAAGAAATTGAAATTACCCATAAAAGATACTGGAACTTGCAAAACAAAATACCAGTGGGATATGAATACATTGGAAGCCATATATATATATATATATATATATATATATATATATATATATGTATTATACACATATATACATATATATTATAAATTCAATAACTATGAAAAATTTGAATGCCAGTAAGTTATGTATTTGAGTTGGGGATGAAAGTGATGGAATACTATGTACAGGGAAATGGTGATTCAAAGATCATTGATTTCTCACTGGATACGTGAAAGGTAAGGGGGAGGGCCAAAAAAAAAAAAAATAAGCTTCTTACAGTGCTAGAAGAAAATTCTTTCCAATGGAATTTCGTCTCTAGGAAGAATATAATATATTTTCACAGACTTTTCAGATAACTGTTGATGATCTGACACTAGCAGACCAGCAGCACAAGAAAATTCAAAAGGATTTTCTGTGTGTTGGGAATTCCACAACCTTGGAAACTCAGACCTACAGGAAGGCATCGGGACCAGAGGAAAATATCAATATGTAGGTGCATGTAAAAGTATGTTTTGTGTGTACATGTGTGTGTGTGTGTGTGTGTGTGTGTGTGTGTGTGTGTGCGTATGTGTGTGTGTGCGCGCGCGCGCGCATGATATGCATCATATATACACATGTGTACAGGTGTGGCCTCCCGTAGGTGTGCTTAGAAGATGGTGAAAGTAATGGGTGTCCTGGTCAATAGCCTTCTTCCCTTAAATCCCTGTGACAGAGTCTTTCGGTGAATTTGGATCAAAGCTGGTAGCTAACAAACCCAGCAATCCTCCTGTCTCCACCCCATACAGTTCCGGGGTTACAGGTGAGCACAATCACATCTAGAGACTTGAACTTGATTCTCAGGCTTTTGTGAGAATCACAAAACAGCCTGGGTGGGTTTTTGTGATGTAGCTGCCTTTCAGTTGTCCATGATTCAGTAAGGCAGTTCAATGAACTCATTGGTGCACTGCATTAGACTTGGGTGCATCATCTCTGTTCTTGGCGCTCTATTAGAGTAAATAGACTTGTGTCTAAAAGTCAAACAGAAGAGTCAAACAACAGTTTATAGTCCCAAACCCTGGGTGGTTGAGATGAGAGGCTTAGAATGAGTTTAAATTTGGCCTGGGCTATGTATTAAGCCCTTATGTTAAAACAACAAGAATAAAAAGGAAGATGAAGAAAATATTGCATGGTGGATCAGAATGTTGGGAGTTTGACTCAGTAATTTATATTTGGTGTTATACATTTCTCTAATTATTATTATTCCCATGTTTCAAGTTACTAGCATAGATATGCCTTCCCTACTATCCTGTATTTGGCAGTGCTCTCTCCACAGAGACACATCTCTCTGCCAGAGCGGCAGGAACTGTGACATGTCAGCTGCAAGGAGCTGGGTATAGTCTAATGGTCTTCGAGGACTATGGTATCAAAGTGTCAGCAGTTATGAAAGCCTAGCGTTTTTCTTTTATTCTTACATGTCTCTTTCTAACTTTTATGTTCTCTCAATTTGTGTGCGTTTTATAGGCATTTTCTGGAGACAGAATTATCATCATCTGACACTTCCACTTTTATGAGAAGACCAGCAGTGGGATGAATACCAATGTTCTCAGGGAGCTCACACATTTGTGGCATGAGCAAATTTAGCACTGAGATTTTATGAAGAAAAGTCTGTGGCACAGACTGTATATAAAGCCAATGATGTTGTTAAAGGTAGAGACTCTCGGAAAATGTTAGAAGACCAATAGGACCTATAGTTAATTGTCAGGCAAGTCGTGGGAGATTTAAGGGAAGCCTGTTTCCTCTCTCAGAAAGTCACCTTCTATTGCATTGAGCCAAAGGAAGAAAGCTCTTCAAAGAGAAACTGATGTGAAATCAGGAAATTAATTTTCTATGATGGGAGTAGAGATCACATGTACATGGCTTTTAAAAGATAGATAATTTGCATGTTACAATCCCTTAAAGTATTAGACATAAAACTTCTGTATGAATTTTATAATTATGTACTTTTCTAGTAACTTTCCAAGATGGTGAGTAAGGCTCCATCAGAAGTAAATGCACCAGTCCTAACGAATATCCTAATTTGAGACTATGAATATTTATCTACATACAACTTTTTTCCATTAATTTTAAACATCTAGTTAGTTAGTTATTGAGTAGTGCATATGGTTCAGGCTCCAAGCAGATACTATCCTAGTCTTTGTGTATCTTAGTCTAATGAGACACACAGGATGAGAGTGAGAGTTAGGAGACATTGTATAGCACAGTGAAGAACAAGTGCAAGCGTCTCAGAAGTAACTCAGACCTAGAGGTTAGGGGAAGCTTTCTGAGAGACATGACTGTAAAGGCAGTACAAAGGATGCTTAGGATTGGGAAGGTGGCATGGGGGTTGGGGGGAAGCAGAGAACAAAGGACTATTCTGAGAGGAGGAGCTAACAGGTGCAGTGCGGAAGTTAGAAGTTAGAGGTGAGAGAGAGCATTGCCACACTGGATAAAAGGTAGAGTTAAAGATTCTTACCACAAGGAAGATCAGTGGGATCTAAACTTCATTCACCAAAAGGAGTTCATAGATGTGGACTAGAGATCTAAGATACCTGGGAATAATTGTTCAATGGAAGTCACAAAGTTAGAAAGCTGGAAGAGTGATGCTTTGCTCTCAAAGAATGGGGCTTTTGAGCTGAGATTTCAGAGGGGAAGTGTAAGGTGGTCCAAAGCCCAGAGTGTGACCTGGGGGGAAGTAGATAACTGAAACGAAGTGTACCAGGGGGAGGACTGGACAAAAAGCCATCGGTAGCAAGGTGGAGAGCCATGTTGGACTTCCATGGCTTTCTGTTTTGTGAGTCAGATACTGAAGACTGCAGTGAATGATACTATACTGACAGGACCATTGAAGACGGAGGTATAGAGAGGAAATCAGCATAGACTAAATGGCATCATTAGCTGAACTCACCCAGGTTTCTCACCACCAAACAGAGGAAAGTATCCTTCCCAGGCATTTCCTTGTAGCTTGTCAGTCCTGGTGTAAAGATGGATAATATAATAAACAGAAACAAACAAATCAGACATAAAGAGATACATGCCTGCTCAGTCCTGAATTTTTAAGATGTCCCTGAAGCCAGAATGGAATCTTTTCTCTGCAAGCATTGCTATTTTCATTGACAACAGCACAAGGGACTTATGGGGAAGCAGAAAGTGTTCTTTTCCTACCTGAAAATTATGGAGATGGTGACTAATCTAGCTATTGCCTTCAATCATCCCTGTAGACTAAATTTTTTTATTATACTGTTGTGCATTTTTGTGTACATGTGGAAAGGTTGGGATGGAGGTGGGGGTGATAATGTGCCACTGCCTACCTGTGGAATTCAGTGGACAACTTTCAGAACTCTGTTCTAACATGTGTGTCCATTTGTATTGCTACGATAAAACACCATGACCAAGGTGACTTCCAGAAGAAAGTTTATATTGGGTTTCTGTTTTAAGGGTGTTAGGGGCCAAAATGTTGAGACAACTCACAAAAGACATGGCAACTGGAGCTGGAAGCTGAGAACTAACATCTCAAACCACAAACAGGAAACAGCGCACTATCTGGAAATGTGGTGTGGTTTTTGAAACCTCAAGACCAGACTCTAGTAACACAGTTTCTTCAGCAAGACCCCACCCTCTAACACCTCTCAAACAACACTGACAACTGGGAACAAGTATTCATATGCCCAGAGATTTGAGGACATCTCCTTCAAACCACCTCAGCTTCTCCAGAATCAAACTCGGAACACCAGGTTTGATGGGCCTCTAACCACTGAGCAATCTCACTGCCCCCTCACCCCTAAAGATTTCATCATATTTGGAAGAAATT
>JADRCD010194629.1:4470-22134 GCA_019843815.1 Montemys delectorum | reverse complement strand
AGAAGAAGAAGAAGAAGAGAAGAAGAAGAAGAAGAAGAAGAAGAAGAAGAAGAAGAAGAAGAAGAAGAAGAAGAAGAAGAAGAAGAAGAAGTTCCATTTCATTGATTTAGGAGAATTAGCATTGTTAAGCTGTTTATATCACACAAAAAAAAAAAAAAAAAAAAAAAAAAAAGGCCTATTAGCTCAATTGCAATCTCTACCATATCACTTGCTTTGATCTGAATGAGAACTATCCCTCACAGGCTTAATGTTTGTAAACTTGGTCGCTTGCTGATATGCTAATTTTGAAGGTTGTGAAACCTTTAGGTAGTGGAATCTACCTGCAAATGTGGTACTTCCCTCTGCTTCCTGATGGTGGACTCAAGGTCACATCCTACCATCTTCCCTTCCCTCCCCGACTACCATGATGGACTGTATCCTTTATTAAACAACAGCACAGAAAATTCCTTTCTCCCCGATTTTGCTTCTTGTCAGGCATTAAGTCACAGCAATTAGAAAAGCAACTGATGTAAAAATCAAAGAGTTTCTTCACAAAAATGCAACAACAGCAGCAAAACCCTAATCATATGGAGATAGGAAACAAACAAACCAACCAAAGTAATCCTGAGTAAAAAGAGCCAACTTGAAGGCATGGGCCTTGGAAAGCCAGAATCCACAAGCAGAGGATTGAAATGTGCCCACCACTTTTCACTCCATATAAAAATGAACTAAAACAAACTGGGGGCAGGGGGGACAGAAGGGGTGGAGCAGGGTTGCATCAAACACCTAAATGTAAACCCAAAACAGAGGAAAACACTTTATGTCACGGGTCTGGACAATGATATTCCCAGAGAGGACCCAAATAGTACAAGAGCAAAAGGAAAACTTCAAAATAGGATCATATCCAATGGCAGTGTTTCTATGCAGCAAATGAAGAAGAGCAGCACAGTGAAGAGAGATCTACAGAAGCGGGGGCAGGGGCAGGGGCTTGCTAGCTACATATCCCAAAGGAAGATTAGCCAGAAGGGAACTCAAAAAGCAGAAAAGCAAGTTTTCTACTTAATGGGAAAATGACCCAAATAGATACCTCTCAAAATACCAATGCCCAACTAATATATGAAGAACAAAAGAAAACAAAACAAAAAATGAATACTATTAGCCACCCAGGAAATGCAAAATCTACTCTATAGTAATATTCCATCTCACTCAGGTCAGCATCACTATTGATTTTACAAGATTGGTGAAAATGTGACCAAAAAAACGAACTTAACTCAATGTTGGTGGTAATATAAATCCACTGTGGAAAACAAGATGAAGTTTTCTCAAAAGGAAAAAATTGAATTTCTATAAGATATAGATTGTATGAAAAAATCTATTTTAAATAAAAGGAAAAAAATGAGAAAGTACATGGCCATCCTAGCATAGAGCAGCATGGCATATCCTCACGCAGGTGTTTACTGCTACATTATTCATAGTAGCTAAGATAGAGAGTTTTCCTGTATGTCCACAAAGAAAATGTCATAATGGACAAATGCGGCAAATGAATGGAACATAGTACATTGTGTTAAATGAAATAAGCCACTAAACAAACACATCAACATGAAGTGAGGATGGTGGTAGTTAGAGATTGAGAGAGGTCTATCTTGGCCATGGGGTAGAGGTGGGGAGTGTTTGCTAGGACCATGCACACTGAATATATGAATATAAATATCACACTGAATCTCATTTATATGATGCTATTTTTTGACACAGTCTAAATATCTCACAGTTGAATGGATGAAAAATGTGATCTTTCCAGACAGAGGAATGGCAGTCATTACTGGAAAAATAAAGTTAAGAAGCAAGAGTATATAACTCTCAAACACTATGCTGAGTGAGAAGAACCAAGCACAGAGATGCTTGTGTGATCCTGTTTGTAGAGAACTCATTTGTAAAAAGTTCTAGATTAGGTAACACAACCTTACAATTATTAGTTTCAGCAGGAGTAGACCTGAGAAAGGGAAATTTCTTTACTCATGAGAATTTTTTTTGATTATGATAGTGGCATGGACTAAATGTGACTCTTAAGACTAGAAGTAACTGAATATACCTGGTTTGTGCATCTCCCTGGAGGTAGGGAAGACCCCAGGATTAAAAGTCAAACTAAAATGATCACAGACTCTTCTGGAAAAGAGTATACTAGAGTTGTCTCAAGGGTGGAGAACCCAGCACATGCTCAACAAAAATTGTCTCATCAAAGGCTTTTGCAAATCTGCATACTAGAAATTGTTTACATACCAGTCTCTAGAATCTAGAATGTACCAATAGACTGAGAAAGGAAGAACACATCAAAGGTAGATTGTTCAAAGAATTCTTTGAACACTTGAGTTAATCATCCCCATCAACTGAAGCAGCTTGTCATGTGGCCTACATATATCAGTAGTGATTTATAAGATCTTTAAAGATACCATGTGCCAGCAATTACAGTTCAGATAGGCAAAGCTCTTTGATAGGCAAATAAGCTATTCCTAGGCCTATTTGAAGACTGAGAGCACATTTCAAGTGCTATGTTAAAAAGTTACTCCTCGATAAGACTTGTGAAGATGCTTAATCTTTAATCTAACAAATTTGTTTCTCTTTTTTCTTCCTCAGGGCCACAAGATGAAGCAAAGGAACGAAGAACTGAAGCTAAATGACAGCCCTCAGCATGGCAAGGCCTGGCCCTGGGGGACTTGGGAAGATGATACTGTGTGCTGTGGAAGGGGGTGGGGGAGGGGGAAGGGCAAGTTCATGGAAGAAAGGGGGTCCTTTGCTCTAATTCTCTAGCTGCATTTTGCTGTTTACCTACAGAAAAGAAAAAAAAAAGAAAAAAACAAAACAAAAAAAGAAAAGACAAGACAAGAAAAAAGAAAAAGCAAGCAAGCTCCCTTCATTTGTGGGAAGCCCCATGCTTAGCATCTTTCAGGCACTCAGTCCGTATCATATCTGTCTTTTCTCCATGCCTCACCCTAGGGCCATGGTGATTGGGTTAATACCCACCCATCTCCTAGCCCCTCTCTGCTTTCTTGATTCTCTCACAAAGCTAGTCATAGGACGATTTTTTTCCACAAAAGAGAAAGAAGGTGATGACAAGCTGCAGGCTAAATTTCAAGAGTTACCATGCCCAGCATTGGTATAATCCACAGACAAAGAAGGAAGGAAGGATAGAAAATGGGTACAAACCTCAGATAATACTTGGAAGAACTCTGAATAAGGAGTTCAAAATAATTCGAATTAGGAGTTAACAAAGAACGTCAGTCTTGGCAGCCACTAGAGTCTCCACCTTTCACACCCAGGATGCCCTTTGTGTTCATTTTTGAGGCTGATTTCAAGCACTGCTTCCTTGGTTTATGAGATCTTCACTGTGTACTTCCATATGTAGCCCATCACCAAGATGTGGTTCTTTGTACATAATTGGAATGAGTGTTATTATCATTGAGATCAAAGGGAGCATCTTGCTTCATTTAGGACTTAAATAAATCTATTAACAATTTTAGTTTCCAAAGTTCCACTTGAAGTCTCTACTCTTCATATAAGCATATCCATGTTGACCCAAGATGTGATAGCCCACAGAGGTTCACAGTTGAAGTTAGGAGATTTGGGAGCCATGACTTCTAGCCCTGGCTTCCTGGTCTGCTAATGGCAAATCCAAGGGTGATTTGATGGCTCATTCATACATCCAAAACTTAGCGAGAACTATACATGACTTGAGAAGCCAGTGGAATAGTGGTAGCTCAAGTGATGAGAACCAGAGGAGGCTGGGCATCATCCGAGAACAGTCCTAGGTTTCCCACTGCCTCTTGGGGTTCCAAACACATGGTAGTGTCTTTTGCATATCATCTTAACTCCATAGTGTTTTAGAATTGTGATGTTTTATGTTGCCGTTCCTAAGAGAAGGGGGAAAGTGGAACTGAGAAAGAATATCTAAAATCAACGGTGAGATGATATCACTTTATAAGTATCTCATCCAATTTGCTAGTTTTGTCCTTTCCTGTGGAAAATCCATCTTATCTTCCTATAAGTAGTTTCAACTACTCTGCATTAATTTCTGTTTCTAGGTAATTTACTTGGTATGATAAGAGTAGATAGCACACCATACCTCTGCATATGTTACCTTTTAACATCTCTTATTTTCATTAACCCAGTTCATCAACATAATAACAAGGCCGTTTCAGGAATTTTGTAATGTTTCCCCATGGCTTTTGGTCTTTTTTCTCTCTCTCTTTCTACAGTTTGACATGGACAGAATATACCTCTCCATTGCACATTGTTTTCTAGAGCAGTGCTTCCTCTAAACAATCTAAGAAAGGATGCCATCCGGATAGATAGCTTCAATGTTTCCTGCCATCTTCATATTTTGCAAGCACCCATCATTTTTGTGAAGTGCCTGACAAGAGAACCTTGCTAGGAAGGCATTACCCATAACTCCCCGGGGAAGTATTACTCAGCTTCCTTTCTAGGGTCATAGTGGGAAGGCACACCTGAGATAAGAGGGATAGCCAGGGCTGGGACAATTTCCAGTCCACCTTTCTCATTACCAATGGCAGCCATTGTGTTTGCTCATCTTGTATGGGGATGGGTTAAGAAACAGGGAGAGAAAATTCCGTGGAAACTGTAGGAAAAGGAAAGCAATCTTTAGATTTAGGAAACAGAGGAGTCCCACTCCTGAATTTGCTTAAACTTCCTTTTATGAATTAAAGTGCATTTTCATCTTTGCTTTGCAGTAGATTTTTGGTTGCTATGTGGCTGAATGATTGTATGCTTTAAAATAAGTAATGCAGTTAATTTACACTTCAATAATGAAATATAAAAATTTTAGCTCTGGGCCAGACTGAAGGCATCTCAGAGAAGGAAACCCGTTGTTCACTGGCCCTGTCACTGCACAGGCTGTACAATGCAGTGCATGTGGGAAGTGGACCGACGCTTCTGGCACATGAATGCTGGACGGCCATTTCCAAACACACTTCAGCCAGGCCACATGACATAGGGGGATGGGAGGAAAGTAGCCCTGTTATCAGTCAGGTTTGCATACAGAGGATAGAAGTAGACCTTCAACATGACAGTCCTAATTAAAAAGGTACTCACTGCAGACTAGACAAAGGGGCTTTTCCTCTTGCTGATAACTATTCAGATGATGGACAAGTCTTCTTAATAAAAGCTTACAAAGAAGACATCTGAAGCACTGTCTATGATACTGGGTCACATATTAATCACTGCAGCTAATTGTAAATCTTTCTATGAAATACTGAAAAGCCTCTTTGTGAATTACTACAGTTCTGCTTGATGCACTTGGTTTGCAAAGACATTTCTCTGTATGTGGTGCATGTCAGCTGTGCTTTGAAAAACAACAAAGTTAGCAGAATATGTTCAATATATTTTCTCGGGAAATAGGGTTTTTATCATATGACTCATTATGGATTTGCCTTACCCTGACATTTGTGATATAAAGGAAAATCAGGAAAAAAGTAATTTTCTTGAACAAGATATGTTTTTACTTAATGCAAATAAATGTAGTCTGTTGCTTGCAAGGAAAAAAATGTCTTCTGGTATTACTAGGGTAACATGTGCCTCTTTTGTTAAACCAGTCTTGAAATGCTGGACAGCTTCTGAGTCTGTTTGTCTCTTTTCATCTGTGCCACACACTATGACACTTAAATGACTGTTGCCTTTGAACTATATTTGTTAGAGCAGAGTGCAAATAAACTTCTTTGAGAGGATAATGTGGAATTATGTGTTTTGTGAAATTTGTCCTTTAGCCACAAGCAATAACTCTGTATTCATTTAATGCTATCTCTTTGGTCATAAATAAGCATATTTAAAGTTGCCTCTATTAGTCCACTTTGACTCAATGATGTTCATTCCTTACTGAGACAAGTTGGAGTTTGCCCATGTTTTTCAAACTACAGAGAAGTTTCTGTTAGATGCCCCAGAACACACACACACATACATACATATATACATACATACATACATACATACATACGTATATGCACACCCCCACACACCAAATTCTCCTTTCTAAATAAGCCGTTTCTGAGATGCAGACACGGGTTGCTGAGATAAAAAGAAAATGGGTCCATCCTTGGGATCCACCCTCCCTTAGTGGAATTCTTCTCAAGTATCTCCTGTGAGCTACATCACTGGCTGTGTGCCTATAGCAGCCACACCCTCACTCTACTGTTGACAGAATTATGATAGATAAAAATTACAAAAAAAAAAAATGGTTCAAAGTGTGGCACAGAGCCTCCAAAAATCACTGTGAAAAACCTCAATGATCTTTCCAAAGAGGATGTACATAATCATTCCACAAAATTGGATTTCATCCCTTTCAGAACAAGTGTACCAGTTTTCCAATTGTTTTGGTAGGCAACCAAGTGAGATCATTCACAAAGTGCCAATGATGGATGGCCTAAGGACAGCTAAGCTGTCACATTAGAGGACCATGTTTCCAATAGTAAATAAAAGTTTAAGAGGAAATAAAAAGCAGGTAGCACAGTCTCCTGTTTTAGCAGTCATTCTTAACACAATGGTTCAAAATGATAATGATGATCATTTGAGTTGATTCAAGCCCTGCGAGATACAATGCTTCTTTTATACCCAGCTATTCAAGACTCTTCACATCACGCATTCTTCTCCACTGACACTTCAACCAGCATTCAAACACTGTGCAGGGACATTTCCCAGGCAAACTATAGCAAGTGTGGACTACAGAGAAGAATTAATTTTTTAGTTAAATTAATTTGTCTGTTTCATTGTTGAGTATTCATTTTGAATAAATATTCAGTTATCCAGATTCAAAGTAAAACTCCCTACTGAACCTATTTCTTGTTATGTAATAGTTTTTGCACTTCTTAGATAAAAGTCCTATTTTCTAATTATTATGCAACAAAACTAATACTTAGCTAATCAATATAAATATTTACATTATACTAGCTAAAACAATAATTATGGGATATTCTTAAATATTTAACTTTGTATTACAATATTTTTACAGTTAAAAACTTTAAGAGAGTGAAATTTAGCAACGGAAAAATGAGCACTGAACAAGGATATTAAGTCTCTTTCTTATTTGAAATTCCACAAAATGGATAAATCTTCAGTACCTATCATGAATAATTTTAAAAGATAGCAATAGAAAATTTAAATAGACGAAAATGAAATTTTATGGATAAGCTGCTTATCCTGTATCAAATTTATGTTTAATTTGCCAACAGTACAAGAGAGAAAATACACAAACACACACACAATCAGTGCATGGAAGGAACAACTACTGATAAGGTTTTTTATGGTGATCTCTTCCTCTGTGTACCAATCCATCAAAATAATGAGTGTGAATTGATAAAATTGCGTAAGTAACTTCAGGTAATATCTCTGATTTATTTTCATTTTATACTGTTTTTAGTGTTGAATGAATCATACCCTGTGTTGTGGATGTCCATTGCTTCTTCAGATGGGTGTATCACATGCATGTTCTTCTCAATCATTTCCCTAAATCATTTAAAATTTTTATAATAATGGCAGAGTTCTACTGTACCACTTCCCTGTTGTATGACACTCAACTTGAGTCTTTCTTCCTTTAAATGAAAACTACTAGCATTATTTTTTACCACTGTTTCTTCCTACACCAGGCTACACTTTCAGGAGATGCCCCAGGGTTAATGAATATTTGGCACTAATCACCAAATTACATTACAAAGTTATACTGCTAGCAATTATAAAATGAGAATTTCCACTTTCTAGGGCCCTCAGTGACCTTGAGGGCACTATAAACATGGACACTTAAACATGTCAGCATGAGAAATTGTTTCTCATTATTACTTTAACTATCCTGTCTTCATTTACTAATGAGGGTGGACAGATCTCCGTCAGCTGCTTGTATTTTCTGATTGGGGAATTAATTTGTTCATGTTCTTTTGGTCATTTATCACTGGGATTTTGCTATATATATATATATATATATATATATATATATATGAGTTGGCTCTTTATAGAGAGTTTTACCTTTATTGTCATGTTTCCTGCATAAATTTTTCTACTTGTCTTTCACTTCATAATTGTGATTGTGATATTTTCTGACACACAGTCCTTTTTATCTCTCTGTGGAAGAAAACCTCTTTCCCTTCATGTGGGCTTCCATGTCTTCTGTTGTTGATAATATCTGTTGAACTTCATTTCTGCTTCTGCCTCTGGTGAAATCTTTTAGCCTAGTAAAAAAGCTGTGTTTGGCTTTTCTGGTTATTGGTCCTCCAACCCTACACTGGCCAGAAGATGACAGCCATATAACCAGGCTGGTCAATCACAGGAATTTAGCTACCAGATCTCAATGATTGGTTTAGAAAGACTTGTCATCCAAGCTGGACTCAACAGTAATTTCTCTAATTTGATATGTTTTCTGAGAGAGAGAACTTCACCAGTTCCTATGAGTAGGTTCCATGTTGATTTCCGTAGCCTTTTCTATCAGCCATGGGACTTATTAAGTTCCCCTTTCAAGCAGCTTTTTGGGATAGATTTGTACTCATTTTCTGTTTGACACTCATTCTCATTCCTATTCCCTACCCCACCTCAGTTCTTGACAGGGTCTCATGTAGTTCAGAATGGCCTTGAACACTTGCATAGCTGAGACTAGCCAAGGCCAACTGATCTTCCAGCCTCTATCTCTCAAATGTTGTAACAATACTTGTATGCCAACATGTCCAGCTAAAATCAAAATGCACCAGTGTCCTCAGGGTCCCATAGGTGTGCTCTCCAACACAGAGAGAGCTCTGCTCTTCTCCCTGCCTTGGCTTCATGATACCAGGCTCCTGAGCTACATCAGCCATGTTTCTTTCTCTCCTTAAAGCTTTTCACTGACTTTTCTAGAATGTTCTTTTTCTGGTGATTACATGGTGACTTTCTTTATCACTTTGGAATATTCTCAAAGTTTTCTCAGTGAGCATCACACAGATGCTCTTTACAACATTACTAACTACTCCTAGCCCTACCCCCATACCAGTAAGTCTTTATCCCCCCCCAATCCCCCCATTTCCTTAGCACTTAAATGATTTGTTTGTTAAACTCATTTCAAAAACTTATGGAAAAGACTAAACTCTCTTAGGAAAAGGTAGGCAATGACTTTGTTTTTGGCATTGAAGAATCCACATTCCAAGGCTGGACCTGGAACATGTGAAGCAGACATTAAGTATTTGTTGAAGGAAGGGATTCTGCTTGGAATTTTTATTCTGGGAAGTTGTTGGCACATTCCCTTTTGTAAGACAGATAGCCTCTTGACTGAAAGATGTGTGTGTGTGTGTGTGTGTGTGTGTGTGTGTGTGTGTGTGTTCATGTGTTTGCCTTGGTGGGAATGTTATAAAGGAGAAATAAGTTCAGCTATGGTGGTTAAATCAGCTGGATGCTCAGCATGATGACCCTGAAGAGGGAGCATAAAATCTGTTTGCAAAAGTAGAGTGGACAGTTAGCTTAGCAGTTAAGGCCACTTATTCCTTTTTCAGAGGACCCAGGTTTGGTTCCCAGCACCCACAAGATCTCACCATCATCTATAATTATAGTTTCTGGGAATCCAACACCTTCTTACCTACATAGATAGTCATATGTACACAGGCAGTACACATACATAGATATAGGCAGGACATTCATACATAAATATTTTTAGAAAATTACTGTGGCATCTACCTTGCTGTACAGAAAGTCTACTCAGCTTATACTGAGTATGAAAGAAGGAATAGGAAGGATACATCCATTGATCCTGCCTCAAACAAGCAAGGACTTCATGCAATAGAGCCAAATCATTTGATCTGAGGTAGATAATTTTAGGATTAGATAGGCATGGTCAGACTACCATCAGAAGGCAATGAAACTTCTAGACTGGGCTATCATTTGTATCATGGCCTCTAAGTTAAGCAGAATTTCTTCTAAGCTGCAATCTTGGCATACTGTCCCCTTCAGCATGAAGCCACAAGTCCACTATGAAGCACCCAGAGAGAAGACATTACTCTGAGTCACACCCAGAAGGGAATATGTGTCATCAATTGTGCCCATACATTATTGAGCATAAATCAGTCAACTGAGTAGACTCTATCTCCTGGGAGCTATAGTTTGGTTGGGTAAATGGCAGGAAAATGACTGTCTGATGACGATCTAGCTTGCTGCTTGCTTTGTACTAAGGTGTAGCTATATGCTCAGGTTCAGCCTGTTGTCTCCATTCTCTCAGACTAAGCAAGTCACCAGCTCAGAGAGGAGTATCACCTGAATGTATTAGTTGGACAAAGCAGTTCAACACTGGACAGGGGCTTAAGACTATGTAATAGTGCAAAAACGCTGTTCTGCAGTCTTGGGTAGAAAGAAATGTGGGGATATTGAGCCAGTGAGATGCCTCAGCAGGTAAAATTTATTTGCAATGCAACCCTGATAACTCAGTTCAGTCACTGAAACAAACAAACAATCAACAAGAAAACTCGATGCCATGCTGTCCATCTGTAATCTCAGGATTCCTAGAGCAAGATGAGACAAGACAGGAGCTTTGCTTGATGCGTCTAGGCCAAGGAGCCTGACTATGGAGCATGACAAAAACAAAACAAACCTCAGTAAAGTAGAAGGAAAAAACAACTCCTAAGAGTTCTTCTCTAATCCCTACATGCATGCTGTGGCATACACACACACACACACACACACACACACACACACACGCGCACACACACACACACACAGACACACACACACACATCCCACAGACATTATTAAATAATATTTAAATTTAATCTAAAAGGAATCTTGAAGATATAACAGAATAGAATAGAATATTTGTCTTGTCTCTATTCCTGGATCAATTTCTCATTTTAATTAATTAATTTATTTATTTTTTATTTATTTATTTGTTTATTTATTTATTGGTTTTTCGAGACAGGGTTTCTCTGTATAGCCATGGCTGTCCTGGAACTTACTCTGTAGACCAGGCTGGCCTTGAATTCAGAAATCCACCTGCCTCTGCCTCCCAAGTGCTGGGATTAAAGGCATGCACCACCACTTCCCAGCTCTCGTTTTTTATTAAGAACGCCTAGCACAAAAGAGTTGATTGTCTAGATAAACCCTTAAATGGGCACTTTTTTTTTCTTTATCTAACCATAAGAAGCTGCCCAGATCTCCATGTTTGTCCTTTCTTCCCATCTGCTTGAACCTGTTTTTATATGTGGCTCTGTGTTGCTATCTATACCTTTAATACAGCTTGAATTCATTTTGTTATTTGGTGGTTAGTGAGAAGCATCTGGACTTAGTTTTCAAAATACTTTTAGGACCAGTTATTAAATGGCACATCCAGACCCTTTATCCTGAGTTTATACTTCAAGACGTGCTCATTTTGCATTTATTCAAGGATCTGTTTTCTGGGCTACTTCTCATGCTGCTGATTCCTAATGTACTGACTTGGCTACTGTGCTAGGCTACTGTGGGGGAGCTAATGCTTAGTGAGGCAAACTCAATACCTACACTTTTCTTCATTTTCAATTGTCCCTACTTATTATGTATTGATTAATGTTCCAGATTTGCCTTAAATGCACCTCATCATGTTTTGCATCAAGAGATAACACCCGTCTTTTTTAATGTTTAAAATCCTATTCTCCTTCTCTCAGTATCTGGAAAAAAATTAAGCCAAAGGGGATTACTTCTGATACCAAGGAGAGAAGACACTCGCTCTACATGCAGCCTCCTGAAATCTTCCGTAGAAGAAACACTCCTGCTTGTCCCTGGCCTGTGGAGAAGCCTGAGCTGGGTCCTGAATAACAATTGTTTTCTCAACCTTCTGCTCCAAAACCTTGTGTGGACTGTTTGGGCCTCCCTACCCATCAATCTCCTGTCTGTGCCTTCAGGTCCTGTGTAGCGAGTCAGGAGGCAAACGCTAGGTAAATGTCAGTGTGTCTTGAGTGATCATCCTCTCTAAGCAATCATCCACTTTGCGAAGGAATAAAGGACTCAAGAGAGCTGGTCACAGGCCTCTTTATCCACAAAGCACAAGACCCAGGCATCTAGCTCGTGGTTATCAGCTGCTTTGCAGAGAGAGGCCTGAGTTGTTCCAGAAACAGTGTCTTTGGTTTCACTTCATCTGATACCAGTTATTAGCATTACACGGTTAGAGGAGACTCGTTATCAGCCTAGTCTAGTAGAGACTTAGGCAACAGCATCCTCACAGGCTCTGAGTACTCTCTACTCAGCATTCTGGACAGTAAAAGGCTAGAAAATATACTAGGTTTTGGTTTGGGTAAGTGGAAAAGTATAATTAATGTGGACAGAAAATCTATAAACATTTAATGTTAAATAGCACTCTTCACTGGTTATATAACTGTTCATAAGTTAACTCCATCTTCATAACAATGAGGTACTTACTGCTTTGACTCCGCCTTTAAGATGAGCCACCTAAGGTCCCAGGAAATAATTATTTGCACAGGGCCACACATCAAGTAAGCATCCTGAAGTTATTATCCTAACTACTTAGGCTAGAGGCTTCTCCACTTGGCCCAACAACAGAATTGCCTTCAGACACTAGTGAGTCCCAGATCCTGGACCTCAACCTAGGCTCTATGTCTTATAGCTTCTGACTTAGGAATCCAGGGAAGAAATGTCAGAACTTTGTGCCTCTCACAACTTCCAGGTAATACTGTTGCTGTTGTTGCCCTGGGGGCCAGCCTTTGAGCACAACTGTGCTATACTGAAGTGATTGACAGTCATGATTCCTTGACAGCTAGGAAGGGCAAAAAGTCCTGAGGATCATGAGGCCATGCATCTAATTCTCAATTTCATAAGCCAGAATATCTGTACATTTCAATTCCCTAAAGTAGCTATAAGCTGGAACAGCCCACAAGGGGCCAGCTTCTCTGTCTGTTGGGTTTCCAGGCAGCTATTCAAAAGACTCTATGAAATGTTCTCTTGGAACATTTGAAAGCAAAGGTTTAAATATCAGCCTTATGGACTGACTTCCCCTTTCATGGCTATGGATGTCATATCTAGAGCTTAATGGCAATTATTTACCAGTTGGGAATTTAATATAAATGTAAATGCACATACCTACACACATACATTTCATGGCACATAGAAATAATAGCGTCATCTCCCTACCCTATAACCCCCTAAGGAGAAATGATGTTTGATTTCCTTTCTTCTTTTTAGCAGCCAGGAGAGAAACTTAACTTTAACTTTTTCAAACTCTACCAGGGTCAGACTGGGTACCCAAACTTTCTTTCCATTTTTAACCGTGACAAGAATAAAAGAGAAAGGATGTGTGTTTGGCTGACTGCTGCTAGTGTGCTCCTGCTGCAGCGAGGGATATATTGGCTGGCTCTTCTCCAGGGCCATATTTCCCTGTGCAGAAGAAATAGATGAATTCTAATAGAAAGATGGAAAGACCTAGAAAGGGCCAGAAATCTACAAAGAGGAAGACTCGGCAACTAGTAAAGGCAAAGAGAACTTGGCATAATTAAATGCCATAAGTCTCCTCTTAACCAATTATAAGTTGTTTGTTACATTCTCTTTGCTGTTTCTTTTCTTTTCACCACCCTCCTTCCTGGAGGGTTGTAAGGGCTCAGGTGGAACTCCCCATCACATGATGAAGGAGAAAGCAGAGCAAGCACAGGAAGAAGGGAAGTAAGCCCAGAGTGGAGGCCATTGAGTAGACGCCTTATGTGCATCCAGCCACCTGAAACTGTCCCACACCGGGAAAAGCAAAGGCCTGGCGGTGGTTGGCTTACTCCCAGTCTCTGAGAATGGCCACTGTAGTGAGAAGAGCAGTCAGAAGCCCAAGCCCTGTCGTGGAGAGTCTACAGCAACAGGCAGCTACTACACTCAGCCATCTTTCCTTGGTGTTCAGCAAAGGTGGGACGTGATCCAGTTTTGAAAGTGACTCCATGTCAGTATAGTATGAGAAAGCTGGACCAGTGCCAAGTGGATTCTCTAATCTGTGACCTTGATATAAGAAAGAGAGGGGTCAATAGAGAGCAGTTAGTCTGAAGAAAGCTCTAGAGAAAGAGTAAACAGATGGATCTGGGTTCTGCGGGGCCACACTCCCCTCTAGTCATTACTACTTTGTTTCTCATGATCCCTAGAGGCAATTTACCAAGCACAGGGCTTTGTCCTCAATTGCCTTGGGTCAATGTTCTCAATTCTAGCTGCACAATCAAATTGTCTCAGGAGCCCTACCCTTCAAAAAACAAAAAACAAAAAACAAAAAAACAAAAAACAAAACAAAACAAAACAAAACAAAACAACAAAGTAAGGGAAGTTTATAAATGGCAAGCCTGTCACACATCCAAGATGTCAAGGTCATTAAAGACAAAGAAAAACCAAGAAATTGTCCCAGATCCAAGGAATCTATGAAGACAAAACAAACCTCATTGTAGACCCTGGAAAAGAACCATAACTAGTGTTAAAGAATGTCCCCAATTGATCTTGACACTATTGCTATGGAAACAAGAAAGGATGAATATTTGAGAAGGTTCATGAAAGACACAAATGAATTATGCTTCATTTGCCTTTTTTCCTCCTATTTTTTAATTTAAGATGAGACCTTTCTAGATGGCATGGCTAGCTGGCCAGGAACTTGCTGCTATGTAGACCAATCTTTGAACAAACTCACAATGATTCTCCCCTCCCCCATCCTGCCACCATCTGTGCCACACACACTCCTACCCTGACTCAGGATGGGGATTAAATGCATGTGACACCATTTAGGACTCATTTTGCACAGTTAAAACATATTATTGGAAATGGAGAGGTGGTTCAGTGGTTAAGAGCACTTATGATTACAGAAGAACCACGTTCAATACCTAACACTCCCATGGCAGCTCACAACAGTCTAGAACTCTAGTTCTAAGGGCTTCAACACCCACTTCTGACATCTGTTGAGAGAGGGTATGCATGTTTTGCACAGACAAACATATAGGCAAGACATCAATGAGTATAAAATTAAATTTAAAAAACTGTAAATTATTGCATTCAATGTGTTTGCATGGTCATGAAGAGGTCAGAGAATAACTTGCAGAAGTACATCCTCTTCTTTCCAAGTGGGTTCCAAGGATGGAAACTGGGTTCTTAGGCTGAGTGGCAATTGCCTTTCTCCATTGCTCCATCTTGGTGGATTTGTATATTATTTGAAGGCTAGCATATTTTAAAATGAAGGAAGAAAAGGAGAGAAAGGGAGAGAGACAGACAAAGAGAGGGAGGGAAGAAGGGAGGGAGGGAGAGAAAAAGAGAGAGAGAGAGGGCATTCTTTAGACCATCTTCCAGAGTTATACATCATTATCTTAGGTATAGGAACCTAGTAGGTGTACTTTTTACCAGTCCTTTAGATGCTGTTGAATATATGAATCTCCTTCCTAGAAGGAGACAGGAGGTAGATGGAGGACTTTGCCTCTGAAATCGTTACTTTCCCCTAGGGAAAGGGATCTGATGGCATGGTAAAATTACCACAGGATAGCCCCAGCTTTGGACAAGTGTATGTCCACCCGTAGCTTCTCTACAGGTTCTTTTTCAAACAGATTTGATCCTAAGCCCACAGAAGAGGATGCTCCTCCTCTGTAGAAATCATTAACTAGCAACCTTTCCCAGCAAACACAACTCTAAGGAAATAAAACATAATCGGTTTTCATTAATAAGGGGGTGGCAAATGACTGAGCACCAGTATGCAGAAGCAAAGCAAGAGGTTGGTAGGAATGGGCCCCTAAAAGCAAAGGGGGAAAAAGTAGGGAAGGTTAAACAGTGCAAAAAAGATAACTCAGTTTGGGATTCAATTTTAATGGTTGCAAAAACAAGGCTGTTGGCTATTTGCATATAAATGTGCTGGGTGGAGGGGGGAGTCACAGTTCTCAGCTGTGCATTTTAACTTTCTCCTTAAAATCTGTTTCCCAAAGCAGCTGCAGGAATCAGCTGCAAATTCCAAATCTAAAAATGACAGTCACATGGTTGAATTGGGAAGGAGACAAGAGGAAGGCACGAGCGATGCTCCAGTTAACCCGTTGGGGCCTGCAGCCCATCTGTGTTGCCTGCAAGCATTTATGAGTCTCAATACCCACAGTGCACTGTAGAACAATTAGATCAGGATTGCTGTACACTAGGGGATTGGGGGTCGATAGGTATCCCTGGTCTATGAATTTCCCAGTCTATTAGAATCCATAGGTTTGATTGGCTAACAATCAGGGGTGAGTTTGCAATTGCCTTGTAAATGGTAAGGTAGGTCAGCAGGTTTGAGAGGCTAGACTCAGTGGCAACTACTTGGCCATGCCACTAGGCAACCATAGACAGTGCTCGTGGGGTGGCTGGGTGTGGCAAACTTACTTATAAAACAAGCTGGTAGACTCTGCCGGAGACCCAATCTGTCACTCAGCATTATCTTTGGTCCAGATTCACAGTATCAGGATGCTCATCAGACAAGACCACTCTCCAACTCTAGCACACAACCCTCCAAAGATTCACAACTTACCTCGTCTTGATTTCTCTCAGCAAGGTTGCAAGATGACTGTAGCAAGCTGAGGTGGCAGGACACTTGAGGCAGTGACATTGGCAGGGAGCCTGGTCTGGGTGCCTAGAGAGTCACAGAGTGTGTGCTGAGATGCAGGGAACCAACTCCAGTTCTTAAAACTCTCCTTAGCATTCAGAGATATCCAGTTATTTTAAGGGCCTTTTGACTATATCGGGAATTTAAGAGGTAATGTGGAAATGCCAATTGTCTGTGGGGACACCCATGGCCCATGACCTTGCATCAAGAGAGAGCTGACCCTTAAGCATGGACTGTGATATGGTCAGCCAGCATGAGGCTGGGAAAGGCTGGCTGGCGCAGGCTCTCATTTGAGAGGCCAGGACATATGTGAACCGATCTCTGTTCAGGCCTGCCAATCACAACTGCACAATGGCAGAGACCAAGGGCAATTACCCTGAGTCTAAAGAAGTTGGGCTTGGAGCTGCTTTCCTGACCCTGACACCTGCTTTCCTGACCCTGACACATGGAGGCATTTACATTTACATTTAATTCCTACCCTATACAGGGTGGATCCTCTTCGCTGCTGCATCTGCAACGCTTGGCACTGTGTCCTCATTCAACATTGTCAGTGGGTAAACAGGGAACATGTAATGCCAGTTGGAGTCGACATCAGCCTTCAGGTTACGAGTGTCCACAATTGACTAGTGGCCTTCCTCATTAGCAGGCAGAAGGGCTGTGGGTTTAATTTATTTGTTTTGATTGGTTCCAGAGGATCCATCCATGTTTTCTTGCTGTACAGAATTCTGGACAATGACAGCACAAGCTATTTCTTTATCCATTGCCCCAAAGCAGATAGATGCCTAAGACCCTGTATCCTTGCCCATAAGGGTTAATGGGATTTAGGAAGGTGTTTCTAGTACCTTCTGTTTTCCCTAAAGCAGGGTCACTGAGCTAGAAGGTAATGAACTGAGTGGCTCTTCCCTGGTGCCAGTCTGCCAGTTAGCTGAGACCAGCCCACCCCACTGTCACGTGCTGTTTTCCATGCCCTAAAAAAAGATTCTCCATTCCTCCTACCCCACACTAAAAAAGAAGAAAAGAGAAAAGAAAAGGAAAGGAAAGAAAAGGAAAGGAAAGGAAAGGAAAGGAAAGGAAAGGAAAGGAAAGAAAAGAAAAGAAAAGAAAAGAAAAGAAAAGAAAAGAAAAGAAAAGAAAAG